>LPNX010566857.1:69495-155008 GCA_001517045.1 Pseudotsuga menziesii
CATTGTTTCACTCAATAGTTGAAAGATGCTTTCATTAAATCATTCATTAAACCATTCAATAATTCAACAGCTAAAAAAACCATTCATTAAACCATTCATTTAGTTAATGGCAGATAAAAAAAATCAGTAAACCATTGATTAAAGCAATCTTTTAAACATTCATTCATGAAACAGAGGAAAAAACCATGAATTTTTTTTTATTATAAATAAGAATCACTAAAAATTTGTTTAGTCACTTCCTTTTTACTTTTCTTCTCTTTAAACATTTAGTTAGAGTCACATCTTCCAGAATCTAATCCTCGATCTCCCTACTAGTCTGCTTGCAAGGTTGAACTTCTGGCGAGGGGCGATGAATTTCTGCAGTAATGTCAAAATCTTTCATTAATATATTTATATTTTTATAAATATGAGTAATTGATTGAAAAAAAACATTATGAATGTGTGTTTTTACCTGCCATGGGTACATCAACATGTTCAACATTATCTTGTATAGGCCCGACCTGTTCAGTGTTATCTGCATCTACATGCTCTGCAATTGAATTGTGTAGAATTAAAATTAATGTTCATCATCTGCAATTATCTATACAAAACAGTAGCACATTAATAAATTCATTACCAGGAATCGAAGCATGATATTTGTTTGGTTGGTCATGTAAATCCTCGACATGAACAGGATCATTACTTTCTTGCTCAAAAAGGAATAACTAATGAATATGTTAATTTGTTTATAAGGAATAAATTGTATGAGAATTAATAAATTATCATTAAACTATATAGTTTTAACATACCTGCACACTAGGTGGATCAGCAGAAGATCATGTAGTCTGCTTAGACAAGTTTTTCCGCACTAGTACAAAATGAGGAATTACCTACTAGGTGACTAAAAATTCTAGTCACCATCGTTTTTTCAAGTGATTTACTACTAAATATGAGAAATTTTGATTGGCCCAACTATAAATGACTAAAATTAATGACTAATTTAGTCACTAGTTAACAAATATGATTAGATAATAAGTGACAGAGTTCAAAATGACTAACATAAACAACTAATTTAGTCACGACATAAAAAATGACTAGCTAGAAGAATATGAATTAGCCATTTATGTTAGTAATTTTTAATTGTGTCATGTAAAATTGCAAATTTGACAATAAAGTGTAAATTTTGTAAATTGTCTACCTTATATTAGTAATATTGGTACCATGCACCTCGATCTTCAGAGATCCAACAAAGAAATTGCACAAAAGATACATCTCAACAATGAGAGAGTTCCTAGAGAATCTCCAAAATTAATAAAGATACACTAAAAAATCCTAATAAGGGGTGGACTCAAAATGGTAGACCCTAAACAATGTAGTAGAGACAAAATCTATAAGAAGGAGCACCTTGTAGTGGGGAAGCCAATAGAGTCACAAGTGGAAAAATCCTAGACAATGTCCAAAGTAGAGAATCTTGAGTGGATAAAATATTCCTTGAGATCCTTGTTAGTAACTACCAACTACTCAATGACATGCTATCATGAATTTGGTCCTTCCCTTTACAAAGTAAAATGGACTTCATGACATCCTTCAACTGGACTTAGTATCTGGGTGCTTGCATATGTTTTCCGTGTTAATGAGTTGTTCCAGTTTTAGTTGTTGGAGAAAACTCTGTTGGAAACAAAGTATGTTCCATACCCTTTGCCAACATTTTCAATCTACTAGCGTAAATTCTTCTCTTGCTCATTCTCCACCATATTAGCGTCGTAGAGTTGGGAATCTGTATGGATCCCTGAACTTTCCAATTATAGGATAAAATAACCGGTCTCAATCAACTCACCAACCTCCATCTATTACTTCTCTAGTTTAACGATCCATTGTAGTTCCTCACTCTTAGTACTAGATATTATAGTAATCCCCTTCAATACTGGTGAATGGAGTATATATACAACTAGCACTTGCTACATGGCCTTTTCTAATGAGTTTTGTAAGGAAGGACATAACATAGAATAACACCATTATTGGGATGTTATCCCTTAATAATGCCAAATATATAACCATTGCATAGGACTATGGTAGTTATATAGGAGGTATACCTAAAAGATGTGGGAGCAACATAGATCTTGTTTATATAGGGGGGTTTTCTGCAGATATTATTTGTTTTTAACATATTGGGTGGTTAAAAACCTCTACCTCTATTAGCTTGAACAATTAAATTTATTTTTATTTCATACTTCCCCTACCATAAATTTGATTTTGTTCCTTACTTGGGAGAAGAGGTAGTCAAAGTAGAGCCTTATCCATTTCTTAATCGTAATTGGGCTATCAGAATAATGTTTTAAGGTACCAAGGGTTGCACTAAGATGTAAGAGAGAGGGTCCTAAGATATACCCAATCATATTTGACTATGATGTAATAGACTTGCTTTAGGCGGTTTACTTAGTTTCTTCTATTTGACTCTTCTTACTTCTATACATTTCATGAGAGTATGTCCCCTGCATTTTTTTTAAAGTTTAGTACTTATTCCTATAAAAAAAAATATCATAGAGACACATTTAACAATCCCTTTAAATATAAAAGCCAACAAAAATCCATTTCATATCCATGCAATCCATTTAAATATAAAAGTCCCTTTAAATATAAAAATCCATACGGTATTATGCTTTCACTTATGCTATAATTGAGTATTGTTAAAATTTATTTAACTATAATTAATTTCATTGGTATTAAAATTTATTTAGATATAATTGAAACCTTTATATACCATTGAGTTATAATCATTTCTTACATTAGAATTGGGCTTGATTTTCATAGTTATTCGTCCAAGTTAAAAGCATAACCATGGTTTTCAGTTTTAAATGCACCTTTCCAAGCGGTGTGTACCTCCTAAATGCATACTAATTTGCCGGGTGTGAGAGGTGTGAGTACCTCCTAAATGCATACTAATTTTCCAGGTGTGAGAGGAAGTGATGTTTTAATTTTGGTAAAAATGTAATGACATATTTTTGATGTTTAGCTATTTCTGTAAGCCGCCATTAAGTTTTTCTTAATTTTTATAGAGGTTGAACTTTGAAAGTGGTTTCTAAACCCAAATTTTAATTGCAAGTAATATGGATATTGGTGGGTGTATATTGGATAATGCTGGAGGGTGTCATTTATGGTTTGTGTTATATTTGGAAAGTATTTTTATTAGATTTCTTTTAGTATATAATAAAAAATAATATTTTAATTGCTTAAATTCTTTAATAAAAAATTATTAATGAAAAAATTCTACACTAACTTTTTTTTAATAAAACTTTATATGTTTGGGAAAATAAAAACCCAAAACGTAAAAAAAAAAAAAATAGTCTAAAGGGAAAAGATGAAATGAAATTCCAACCCTAATCATCATCATGCCCTATTCCCATACCATTTGCAAGTCATGTCAAGGGCCAAACCACAAGCCAAATCAAGTTTTTCTTACTTTCGACAACTCATTTAGATGAGATTCGATATCGGGTCGGTTGGCTCGACATGTTCAATAAGAACAACTCTTGGATCAATATAACCTCCAATGCAAAGGCAAAGTCGAGTTTCAAAGATTTGTTGTTTCCCTCACTGTGCATTTTCATGTCTTGTTTTTTATACCATCACATTTAGCTCATCAGCCTAGCAATTTCCACATCCCATTTGACAAAAAACATCATAGTTTGACCCTTTCAACAGTTGATTTAAGTTTCGACAAGCAAGAGTCTTTTAAGTCTTATTAGTGAAATTCACCAATATTGTGTCATCCATTAATTCGTTGGTTTTACCTATCTGCTAGTCTTCTCATCACGACTATGTTCAAAAGGTCAAAATTTCGGCAAGTACCTCTTTGCATAAAAAAAATGACCTTTTTTTTTCTTAAACTAAAAAAAAAGAACCCTAGATCTCCCTTACCATGTCTATAACAACAATGCACCGATAAATCTTGTTTCAGATTGTGCAATCTCTTTGCTCAGTTCCTAAGTCTACCTTTCTCTCTCTGTAGATGAAACTAAAATGACTCTACTGCCTAGAATTTAAAGGCGTTGGTGTTGTTGTTGTCATGATTGTGACAAGTTCAGTCTCCATAAATGACAGTTAATGTTCACGTTGGCCTAGCATGTTCAAGCATTCAGATTAGAGGCCTATTAAATTTCCATCCACCTCGTACCTTGTCCCAGTAAATGGTTGTTCCATCACCACTCATCTGCTCATTTTCTTGCACTGTCACCCCATTTGATGAGTAAATTTATAGTATTATAATATATATAATATACAATATGTTAATATTTAAATAATATATCAATTTACTATGTAATTTATATTAACGAGTTAAACATAAAATAAAAAATAAGAATTAAAACAACAAAATAAATGAAAATAATATTTTCATGGCAATGTTTCAGATTTTAAAATATTTTTAATTTAATTAAAAAATAAAAATAAAATAAAAAGAATAAAACATTGTTCCATTGCAAAAGAGAAAATAAACAAAGAGAACAAAAGATAAAATAATCATAAAGACAGAAAATTTCTCCCAATCGGACCTAATTAAGAGCCTTCAGTCTTTAATCAAATATCTGAGTGGTCTACTGGATGGTGATGAATGTAGCTTATGGAAGGGTTGGACGAGCTTATGGAAGGGTTGGATGCACTCAAGAATATTTGAAACTCTTTACCTAAAAGCAGCTAACAGGAATCAAACCAGATCCCTTTGTTTTTATTGTTGATTGCTTTATGTTCTTGTGAGTGAGGGTTTTTGGTGGAAGCAGATGGTTTCTCTAAGTTAGCATGGGAGAAGAGACCTTTGTAAGCATCCCAATACCTTGACACGATTCATAAGCATATGAAATACTATTTTTCCATCGAAAAAATTTGTGGATTCCAGCTCAATTCTTTTATTCTGTGTTTTTTTAAGGATAAATGTCCCAAGAAGATATCGCTTGGTGAGTATATGCTTTCTTCCTAAGAGATTCTATAGTGGCAGAATTTTTGCATAAGTGCAGTGGGAGGTCAGTTTTGTATGTCTGTGTGATCTTGGGGATTCGTGATCTAATAAGCCAATTGGAGATTTAATGGGAGGGTGTTCAATGGATTCATGACCAAAATGGAGTTTTGTTATGCGGGTGATTTTTGGGATTTATGACCTGATAGTGGGTTTTTTTATGTTAGTGTGGGCAATCACAAATACAAAGAAAAAAACTGTGGGTGCTAATAATTATGAATGGAGCCATCTAGGGATGATTTTGACTTTTTGGCTAACCCATACAATTTGTAATTTGTGTTGTTTTTTTGGGGTGATTTTAAGGGAAGAAATGAAATCACTAAAACCCCACACCACACTCTATAAGACCTGGAAGATCCAGCAGTGTTTTTATGCATTTTCAAGTTCTGTGAAGATTCATATATTTTAAAATTAGGCAGACAGGGGGCATAATACCTTCAAGGTACACGCATCCTAAAAAAATGCCGATATTCACATAATCGGGAGAATCAGACCGAGGTATTCAGCTGGGTTGCAAGAGTGAAACTAAAAGGAATCCCTATTATGTGTATGAGTTATGTCTATATTATATCTTATCTCCTATACAGTGTGTGATATCAGAATGTTATATATGAGTCTTGATGCTACTTACAAGCAGAAAAATCAACCAGAAAAGGGGGAAAATCATCCCCTGTCCTAGGTCAATGGTGTTTTTATTTCAATGTGTAGTTAAGAGTGGGATTGTTGGTCAAAGTACCAGTGATAAGCTGGAATTTCGTAGTATAGATAGAGGTAGTATGCCCCTATCACCGATTTGCCCCAAAAACTTCTTCAATAGGCATCAAATGAAATGGATCAGATGGAAAATCACCTTTTTCTCAACCAAGCACTTCAAAATGATCAAACACATTGATCCCATCCTCTAATCTCAATATAAAGTTATTCTCATCATCATCATCTTCTTCATCTTCCAAGATATCATAATCGTCACCAAGCTCATTAACATCATGGTCGACATCTGGATGTGACAAATGATGTAAATCATCCTCATCTTCTTCTTCCTCCTCTTCTTCATCCTCATCTTCTTCATTTTCTTCTCCACCATGCCCACTAATCTCCTCTTCTTCATCCTCATCCACTAAATCTTTCCCACCATGTTCAATGCTAAAAATCACAACCACAAACATCGTCCTCAATACCCTCATTCATAAAATCCTCTTCAGACTCCATCATCAAATTCCCAACAGTTTGGACAGATGTCATTGCATCATGGCAAGATTCCATTTGGTCAGACTTTGCTTCATTCTATTGAGAATGAGCAATTGTGTCTGCTAATGGTGTTTCCTCATTCTCTGTTCCATTCTGGTGTTGATGCACATTGGAGCCAAAAATGCCAAGATTGCTACTTTTGTGTTGAGCATCTTCATGGCCTTGTACCTGTTCCACAGTTAAGGACTCCAAGGTCTTCACAATGCCATTTGCAATTTTAACACACTCAAGATGATCTAAATCTAGATTCACAAGTGTACAGGACAAGGCCTTGTTATCCAACTTTTTGTACCATAGTTGGGTTACCTGAGGAGCCGCCAGTTGACAGACTTGTTCAAATTCTGATTCCAGTGTATCAGTTGATCTGTTTGCATGTCTAGCCAATATTGGCTAGTCACTTTTTTATTTGAATAATTTTGACCATGGCCCCGTGGGGTTTGTAATAAAATGTGCTAGTAGGATATTTTTGAGTGGTTCGGTATCTTGAGACATAGAATCTCAAATAGGGTATTGCAGGGAGTTTTTTTCCCCTGACATTTATGCTTTGCCTTCAGCTGAGTATAATTGATGAGGTTTTCTTCCGCTTCCTCCAAAGCTGGAATGGTCGATGTTGAATTCTGGGCCTTAGAGGGTTATTAGATCACAACTGAGTGTTATAAGCCTACTAAACATTATTTAGATAGATCATGGTCATGTCCTAAGTCATTTGGACACATAAAAAAATTTCGAAAAAAATCTTTTTTGAACAGTGAAAAATTATTTTTTAATTTTTAATTTAATTACTTTTCTTAAGTTTTTTGGGTTAATTTTTCCATAAATTAAATGGAAAAAACCCGTTCGTGATCCGTACTCCGAATTCAGTGATTGATGGCTCTAACCTTAAGCCAAAAATCATTCTTGATTAGCCAGCCAGTCAGAACCAGCTTTCAGATCAGCAATCGGACACATAATGCCTTTTTACACAAAAAGTCAGTTTTGAGTAAAAAAATGATTTTTAGTAAAAAAATTATTTTTATTAAAAAAAAATGATTATTTTGGAGAAAACTAAAACTCTCCAAATTAATCCAAATTCAATAAAATAAAAGGCTAAATGACATCTCATGGAACACTTATGATGATTGGAGTTATCATAACTTAGCTTCAGTCATCATTAAGAGAGCAATTAATTTATTATTAGTTATCAGACATGTCATCTCTAGCTAAAGATGAGATGGAGAGCTCTCATTGGTCCAGTGATTTGATCGAGGTGAAGACTGAAGCTTACACCATCAATGGGCTTCCCAGACCTAACAAAGTAGGTTTCCATACCTAGCAAGAAGCATTCCCATGCAGCAGGGTTGGTTTTTTGGTTTTAGGGTTTTAGCACGCTCTCATTTGTTAAATAGAGGCTCTTTCAGCTCTATTGAGGATGGATTTTTGTGTAGCGAAAGTCTGGTGAAACTTTTGTAATTGTTTGTTGCTTCTATGCAACCATTGGAATAAAATTAAGGCTTTGGAGGCTCATGTGGTGTGATTCTTTGAATGATTGGACTTGATGGATGAGGTGATGTTGTTTTAATGCTTTTCTTTCTTGTTTATTTGAGATTATGATGTTATGGTTTAGAAGGCTTCTGTAAGCACATAAGAATAGGTATTTGCAGTTTGCAAGTTAGCTGTTTATTGATTTACTTCTAGAATTTAAAAAAGAGCATTGTTTTATTCAGTTGCAGTTCATGCTCTTCTTTATTTCAATTTGTGAACAATACATGATCTAATCTTTGCATGGCAAGTCTATGAGTGTTATTTTGCAGATCCTTCCATCCAACCAAGAAGAAGTTCGAGCTTAGCTGCATCTTCTTCTCTTGGAGTCAAGTACACTTTTCCGGTAATTGCATGCTTCATGAGATCCAAGTGCTTTAAAAATATCCATAGGTTTGACCATTCTATCCTTGATTTTATTCATCATTCAAATTAAAAAATCTTTATTTTCCTGGGATTAGGGCACGTTTGGGATAAAGTGAACATTCATTCACTTAGCCTTTGTCCCGATTGGCTACCTTGTGCTTTATTTTCAGCCTTTTAGTCCTTTTATTTTCATCCTTTCCTTCCTTTTGTTCGCTGTCCACTTTTCCCCACTTTTTGCCCTTTTGGACAGCCCTCTTTTGCCTCCTTGTTTCCACTTTTTGCAGCCCTTTTCCATCGTTTTCTTCAACCATATTTTGGGTTGTACTTTCAGCCTTTTTCACCCTCATTTTTCATCCCTCTTTCTTTGATTTGCAGCCCTCTTTCTCACTTAGTTTCCATCCTTCTTTTGACTTGCCTTTTGCTCTCTTTCCACCCTTCTTTCACCCCTCTTTCCTTCCCTTTTTCTTGCCTCTTTTCTTCCTTATTCTTGGTGAGTTTGGGTAAATGTTTTTAGCTAGTTTATAGATTAAATTTCAAGTTATTTTTTATCAACTAATATCATAACAAGTGTGTGTCTAGAGCTCTTAGATTGCAGATGGGTGAAGGAGAGCACAAAGGCCACAAACAAACAAGGAGTGCAAAAAGAACAAAAAGACTGGTATCCCTCTTCTTGAATCCCCTTCTTTCCCCATTCTTCCAAGAAGCGAAGAACACATCATCATTTTAAAATATTAATAAAAAGAGATGAGTGGGAGGAAGTCTCCTTCCTTTTCTACTTCTCCTATTTTGGGGAAGTGTGTCTTGTGTTCATTTTCATGATTTACTTAGTATAGTTTTCCTTAAGCAATTAGTTTAGTTCTTTGATTAGACTTAGTTTCATTCTTACTAATTGCTAGATTTATCATTGCTTGTTGGTATCTTGTTATAAATTGTTAAATCATAAGAAGAATTGAAATCGCTTGAATCTCACCATAAGGCGGATCAAGAGTGCTCTTTGTCGGAGAGTTTTAATCAACCACCTTTCATATTAATTATTGTGTTTGTTTAATTCAAATCATCCCTAAGTAAGACTCTTGAACTTGCAGAAACACAAGTCAAGAGCACTCTCTATCATAGAGCACCTTAGGTTTGCACAACCCCTACATTAGTATCATCTAGATTAGCTAAGTCTCTTGAACCACTGTCATAAGACGAGGTCAAGAGCGCTCTCTGTTGAAGAGTTTTAATTAATTAACTTAATAAAATTCATAACTCACACCCCTTTAATTAATTAACCCCCCTCCCTCCTTGCTGGAGTATGCTTTGATCGATCCTATATCAGAGTACCCAGAAATGGCATTGGATCTTTAAACCCTGCAAGAGTAACCTAATAACACTTAAACACCCTGTAACCAATGCACCAGTATTGTAGGGATTCTTCCAAAGTACTTCCTAGTAGAGGTGCTGGAACCTCCCACTATCATAGATTCTTAGCTAGCTGGTCACTTGACAATATCATCCTAGGATACTGGGTGATCCCAGCATGTCTTCAATGGAGGTGACTTAGAAGAGACTCCTAGCTTTGATAAACCTTTTTGTTGACACCCTCAAGCAATAAAACAGTTAAAAAATCTTAAAAATTACCAAGAGCACTTGTGAAACCTAACATTCACTGGCATCTTTTGGGATTCACATCTTTCTAAACATGAAGCATCTTCGATAATTTTACTCCATAGGCATTGGTTCCATATTTTAGCATTGTTGATAATATGGGCCATTTGTCCATTGAGTGTTTGACTATAAGTCATATCTGTGAATGCTTTATTTATTTTTGTGAATTGCTCAAATATTTGTCTATCTTTTAATTCCAGTGATAGCAATGCGGATTGCTTTGTCTTGTGCTAAATTCATCACATTAATAATCTAAAATCACAATAAATCCTAAAAAACACCCATCCGCATTTGAAAACATTTAAATATTAACTTAAACATTGAGCTATAGAAAACTCTTTGTTAGGGAATACCCCCCTTGGCTTCGTTAGGAGTTAGCCTAAACGGAGGAGCTAGGAGTAGGTGATAGTACCTAGCTCTGTGCTTGCCCCCAAGGTCACAGCTCTCCCACTTTCTCAAGTGAGGAGACAGCTTTCAGAAGATTTATGCTGCTAGTGTGCAATCGGCGGACAACATCTTTTGGTGCTGTTGCTGGGGACAAATCTTTTTGTTCCTGGACGACCTTTGTTTCTTTTAATTTTTTACCTTTTTCTCCTTTTTGGTAGATTTTTAGTCCAATCACTCTCTGAAATTAGACTTAAGTCCACCTAGCGACTCCACTGTCAGTTAACACCTCAAGGTATTCTACTAGAAGAAACTATGTAGGTTTGGTCAATTTCATTCCTGACCCTGAAAAGGTCTTAAGGAGGAGATTAAACAAACTATCTTCTCATAGGATCCTTGCAGAACTTGGATTTGAGTCTGTTTCAGACATCCACATTTTATTTCCTGAAAACACTAATACCACTATTTCTGACAGAATGGGCGAGTATTTTACTCATCTTGACTTTTCTCAGATAACAGGTCAACCCCACCATCTTCTAGACAAAGCTGTTGAGAAGCTCCTGATGTATACAGGCACTGACGCCATTACCTTCGCCATGCACCTCAGAAAATTTTCTAGGTGTATCAATGCTTATATAAATGATTCGGTCAGCCAACATGATGACGTGTATATGAAGTTATTTGCTCTATCTCTGGATGGAAAGGCGGGCGACTGGTATAACAATTTACCATACAATTCCTTTAATAGTCTAGCAGCTTTCAAAACTTCTTTCACCAACAAGTTTGGTGAAAAGAAAGAAACTCAGCATCAACTTGCGTCCTTTACCAACATAAAGAAGAAATACACAGAAACAATGGACGAGTTCAATACTAGGATTATAGAATTGTCAAATGCCATCCCTACTGAGTATGCCCCAACTAAACCAACCATCCTGGTCTATTACATTGAGGCACTTAGTGGCAAAATGTAGTACCAAATCAGAGACAAGGAGCCTGCTAACTTGCTCCAGGCTCAGGAGATGGCAATCAAGATTGATCTAAACATGCAGTCATCTGGTGAATCTAACCTCCACGGTTATTCAAGGTCTTCAACTCTGTTGAAAATCAGTGAACCAAAAGACAAGGATCCTTTATCAGCTATGAAGGATGCCTATGAAAAAAAAATGATGGAGATGAAGAAAAATATGGAGGAGGCAGAAAAGAAACACTTAGCACAGTTAAAAGAAATTCAAAATAGGGTGATCACAATGGAAAGAACTCAAACTCAGTCCACTCCTAGAACCTTTCCTGCCAAGCAAAACTTGGCAAAGAAATCCTCCCAACCATGAGCAAAGACCTCCCCATCAGCTAGAGGCCGCTAACATGGTTGAGCACTATAAGCCATTTTATAGGGCATGTAAAGACCTTCATGAAGAATCTTCTTATTATTATGCATGCTATGCTCATAAGCATGGTTTTCTGGAGGGTTGTGGTCCTAAAGCATCATCAAGCGAGCCTGAGTACATAAACTTTGTAGATGACATGCATGATATTTCTGAAGAAAGTTGGAGAGAGACAAAACAATATTCAAGAGAGCCTGAATACATTAACATAGTTGGACAGCTCCATCCTGTCACCATAGAAACTCGGGGTCAAGTTGAATATTATAGTCAGCAATTGGAAGATCTCACTAAAAACTTTAGCACTAATCCTACTAATGAGAATAATGATGATAGTTTGGAAGGTTTACTACCTTGTGACCTTTTTTCTAAAGAAGATGACTATGATCATGAGGAGGGATATAGAATCAGATGTGATACAAGTGAGGAAGAATCCCTTACATCTGAGATGGATGATAACTTTGAGACTTCAATTAAAAATCCAATCTTAGATGTTTCATGTGATGAGATTCCTCCATGCACTCCACCGGATGACAAATATTTGGAAAGTTGGGTCCCTTGTGATATCTTTGAAACCCAGCTTTTTGAAGAAGATGGTTTTGAGCAAAATGAGAAGTACATACATGGACTTGATACCAGTGATGAGGCATCTCTCATATCCAACATAGATGAGGATGATGACTATTGGACTTTTATTGAAAATACAACCTATGATACTTTTGAATTTTTTTTTGAGAATCTCATCTATGATATGTCAAGGAAGGGGAGTTGTTATTCTGAGACTTATGAAAGTTATAAGGAAGAGCAGTCAGAATTGTATCTAAGAATCGGTAATAAGGATTTGAAAAAGTAGTGTGGTGAGGAATCAGATGGGATACAACTAGTTGAAGTCTTTTCTTAGCCATCGCCTTCACATATAGATGTTCCTTATGTTTTCGAGCACCTTGGCGCTTATACAACAAGTTATTATTTGATAAACCTTGATGGTCAGCATGATGGAGTAGTCGACCTGCCGCATTATTCCAATTTGTATATCAGTGCTATCCAGTCATGGATAAAATAATCCTACATGATCATCTTCCAGTTTGGGAAGAAGTTTGACGACATTATTCATGCCTATGATTCCCCATCCAGCCCGCCCATTCTGGATCACCATGCAGGTTTGCATTTTTTTGAAATTGTGTCCTTACTTTGGCTGGTAACCAAAGACAAGGCAAAACCTTTTTATATTAATAAAATGATTAGGTGGCTACATTGGATTTATGATTACACCTAACCTTTTTTGTATCATGCTTAGAGTAGAAAAATAGGCTCCTTAAAGTGAGCATTTACTTTAGCATTTTCTTTTTGTACTTAGAAATAAATAAAATTTTCAGTTAAGTTTTGTCATTTCTTTGAATAAAGCAACTTTTGGATCATTGGCTCGTTTTCATAAAACTTGTGCTACTGAGGTTTTTCTTGTCAAGTTAAGATGTTTTTACAGGATGTGGAAACTAGAGATTCTAGGGTTCTCATATGCTCTCCTTGCATAAGAGATTAGATCGAGCACATGTCCCACAGTTGGAGCCAGATGTTATCCAACTTTTTGTACCATAGTTGGGTTGCCTGAGGAGCCGCCAGAGGACAGACTTGTTTAAAGTCTGATTCCAGTGTATCAGTTGATCCCTTTGCATGTTTAGCCAATATTGGCTAGTCACTTTTTTATTTGAATAATTTTGACCATGGCCCTGCGGGGTTTGTAATAAAATGTGCTAGTAGGATATTTTTGAGTGGTCTGGTCTCCTGAGACATAGAATCTCAAATAGGGTATTCCAGGGAGTTTTTTCCCCCTGATAATTAAGCTTTGCCTTCAGCCGAGTATAATTGACGAGGTTTTCTCTCGCTTCCTCCAAAGCTAGAATGCCCGATGTTGAATTCTGGGCCTTGGGGGGTTATTAGAGCCCAACTGAGTGTTATAACCCTACTAGACATTATTTAGATAGATCATGATCATGTCCTAAGTCATCTGGACACATAAAAAAATTTCGAATTTTTTTTTTTTGAACAGTGAAAAATTATTTTTTAATTTTTAATTTTAATTACTTTTCCTAAGTTTTTTGGGTTAATTTCTCCATAAATTAAATGGAAAAAACCCGTTCGTGATCCGGCCTCTGAATTCAGTGATTGATGGCTCTAACCTTAAGCCAAAAATCATTCTTGATCAGCCAGCCAGTTAGAACTAGCTTTCAGATCAGCAATCGGACACATAATGCCTTTTACTCAAAAAAAGTTAGTTTTGAGTGAAAAAAATGATTATTTTGGAGAAAACTAAAACTCTCCAAATTAATCCAAATTCAGTAAAATAAAAGGCTAAATGACATCTCATGGAACACTTATGATGATTGGAGTTATCATAACTCAACTTCAGTCATCATTAAGAGAGCAATTAAGTTATTATCAGTTATCAGACATGTCATCTCCAACTAAAGATGAGATGGAGAGCTCTCATTGGTCCGGTGATTTGATTGAGGTGAAGACTGAAGCTTACACCATCAGTAGGCTTCCCAGACCTAACAAAGTAGGTTTCTAGACCTAGCAGGCAGCTTTCCCATGCAGTAGGGTTGGTTTTTTGGTTTTAGGGTTTTAGAACTCTCTCATTTGTTAAATAGAGGCTCTTTCAGCTTTATTGAGGATGGATTTTTGTGTAGAGAAACTATAGTGAAACTTTTGTAATTGCTTGTTGCTTCTATGCAACCATTGGAATAAAATTAAGGCTTTGGAGGCTCATGTGGTGCGATTCTTTGGATGATTGCACTTGATGGATGAGGTGATGTTGTTTTAATGCTTTTCTTTCTTGTTTATTTGAGATTATGATGTTATGCTTTAGAAGGCTTCTGTAAGCACATAAGAATAGGTATTTGTGGTTTGCAAGTTAGCTGTTTATTGATTTACTTCTAGAATTAAAAAAAGAGCATTGTTTTATTCAGTTGTAGTTCATGCTCTTCTTTATTTCAATTTGTGAACAATACATGATCTAATCTTTGTATGGCAAGTCTATGAGTGTTATTTTGCAAATCCTTCCATCCAACCAAGCAGAAGTTCGAGCTCAGCTGCATCTTCTTCTCTTGGAGTCAAGTACACTTTTTCAGTAATTGCATGTTTCATGAGATCCAAGTGCTTTAAAAACATCCACAGGTTTGACCATTCTCTCCGTGCTTTTATTCATCATTCAAATTAAAAAATCTTTATTTTCTTGGGATTAGGACACGTTTGGGATAAAGTGAACATTCATTCACTTAGCCTTTGCCCCGGTTGGCTTCCCTGTGCTTTATTTTCAGCCTTTTAGGCCTTTTATTTGCAGCATTTCCTTCCTTTTGTTTGCTGTCCACTTTTCCCCACTTTTTTCCCTTTTGGACAGCCCTCTTTTGCCTCCTTGTTTCCACTTTTTGCAGCCCTTTTCCATCCTTTTCTTCAACCATCTTTTGGGCTGTACTTTCAGCCGTTTTCACCCTAATTTTTCAGCCCTCTTTCTCTGATTTGCATCCCTCTTTCTCACTTAGTTTCCAGCCTTCTTTTGACTTGCCTTTTTCTCTCTTTCCACCCCTCTTTCACCCCTCTTGCGTTGCCTTTTTCTTGCCTCTTTTCTTCCTTATTTTTGGTGAGTTTGGGTAAATGTTTTTAGCTAGTTTATAGATTAAATTTCAAGTTATTTTTGATCAACTAATATCATAAAAAGTGTGTGTCTAGAGCTCTTAGATTGTAGACAGGTGAAGGAGAGCACAAAGGCCACACACGAACAAGGAGTGTAAAAAGAACAAAAAGACTACTATCCCTCTTCTTGCATCCCCTTCTTTCCCCGTTCTTCCAAGAAGTAAAGAACACATAATCATTGTAAAAGATTAATAAAAAGAGCCGAGTGGTAGGAAGTCTCCTTCCTTTTCTACTTCCCCTATTTTGGGGAAGTGTGTCTTGTGTTCATTTTCATGATTTACTTAGTATATCTTTCCTTAAGAAATTATTTTAGTTCTTTGATTAGACTTAGTTTCATTCTTACTAATTGCTACATTCATCATTGCTTGTTGGTATCTTGTTATAAATTGTTAAATCATAAGAAGAACCAAAATCTCTTGAATCTCACCATGAGGTGGATCAAGAGTGCTCTCTGTCGGAGAGTTTTAATCAACCACCTTTCATATTAATTATTGTGTTTGTTTAATTCAAATCATCCATAAGTAAGACTCTTGAACTTGCAGAAACACAAGTCAAGAGCACTCTGTATCGTAGAGCACCTTAGGTTTGCACAACCCGTGCATTAGTATCATCTAGATTAGCTAAGTCTCTTGAACCACTGTCATTAGACGAGGTCAAGAGTGCTCTCTGTCGGAGAGTTTAATTAATTAACTTAATAAAATTCACAACTCACACCCCTTTAATTAATTAACCCCCCTCCCTCCTTACCGGAGTATGCTCTGACTGATCCTAGATCGGAGTACCCAGAAATGGCACCGGATCTTTAAACCCCGCAAGAGTAACCTAATAACATTTAAACACCCTGTAACCAAGGCACCAGCATTGTAAGGATTATTCCAAAGTACTTCCTAGTAGAGGCACCAGAACCTCCCACTGTCATAGATTCTCAGCTAGCTGGTCACTTGACAATATCAGCCTGGGATACTGGGCGGGCCTGAGATGTCTTCAATGGAGGCGACTTAGAAGAGTCTCCCAGCTTTGATAAACCTTTTTGTTGACACCCTAAAGCAAGACCACAGTTAAAAACTCTTAAAAATTACCAAGAGCACTTGCAAAACCTAACATTCACTGGCATCTTTTGGGATTCACATCTTTCTAAACACGAAGCATCTCCGATAATTTTACTCCATAGGCACTGGTTCCATATTTTAGCATTGTTGATAATCTGGGCCATTGGTCCATTGAATGTTTGATTATAAGTCATATCTGTGAAAGATTTATTTATTTTCATGAATTGCTCAAATATTTGTCTATCATTTAATTCCAGAGATAGAAACATGGATTGCTTTGTCTTGTGCTCAAATCCCCAATCCCCAATGGTTTCATTCATCAAGTCCTTAAAAATCATCCTTTCCATGTCTAAAACAACTCCTGAAATCTCTGTTTTATGATCAATCCATGAATTTTCTATTTATGCTTAATCCTTTTCAAGAATTGCAGACATAGTATCACAAATATCTTTTGACAGAATAGAAGGAAGGCACTGAATTTCACTCCATACTTGTTGCACAAGCTGTTGTCCTGTGGGTCTTGCATCCTTGAGATTTTCCAATAGTTAGTTTGTGCTTCTTTGAATACTTTGGCTATCAAAATATAAGAAAAGCAACAAATGGAAGATTAAACGTTGGAAAGGATGCAACTAGCATTGAATTCTCCTCTATGCCTGATGGCACACATATTAATTAATGAATATCATCCATCTCAGTGTTAAACACCTATTATGTCATGTATTTCTTTAATGCTGACGTGTTTGTGGCGTATAGACTATGCATTTCACAAATGCAATGGAATCGGAATCTTGCAGTATTTAGTTTCATATCCCATCGAAACACCCATTTAAGAGTTGATTAGATTGATTAAGTTTAATATCCAAGAGCATACCCAGATGTAGTTTATTCACCTAGGGTCTACAAAATCATTTAAGGAGGGAAATTATTTTCTTTAAACCTAAGACCATTGATGAGATTAATTAAGGGCGGGTTCTTTTTTACTATGTGGACAGGGTTGGCATAAACAGGGCATTATTTATTAATCTCCCAGCAGCCCGTCTTCTCTTCTCCTAGCTGCTAGTAGTGAGTTCCTTCCTCCCAACTCGAACTTCTCTTCTACTTTCTTCCATCTTATGAAAAAAAACCAACACAATGTTCTACTCCCTACTTGTTTATGGCTGGGACAATATACAGAGTGAACTACATTATTGTTAAGTCCTCTGTCATTCGTTTAAGATCTTGAATTGACTTTTGTATTTCTAGATTGCAGAAAACACAGGAACACAACTAAAAGTTACCATAAGTTTAAAAATTTGTCCAAGGAACAATTTAATATACAATGGGATTGAGAAGCTACTAGTTTTCAGCAGAAACTCATCCAAAATAGTTTGCAATCTTCTTTTACATGAAAACATAGGCATCCTAAAACTACATCTTCATGAACAAGGTTCAAGCAATGTCAAATATGATTATTTGGCCAGCTGTGAAATCAAGGTTATCTTTTTATTTGAAGTAAAGCCCACAATCCTTGAGATATGCTTATTCAGAAAGTGTGCAGCATTGAAATTACTTGTTTAAATTGATTTTTTCATAATTATTTTTTCCTAGTTCTCTTCTGTTGAAATCCATGCTAGACAGGAGCGGTCTCAACTTGTGCTTGATTGATGATTCAGATTTCAAACAGTTTACCAAATACACTTTGAGGTCTCTTTTATATATAGATGAAATATGTAGATGATGACTCCACTACATTTTGGGCAATAGGAAGGAATTCAAGTGTGTTGGCTGCACATGCTGAACATTGTGGAAAGGAAGTTTTGATGGTTTTCCCCTTTGAGGGCACGGATTTAGCAGAGGTGCTCTTCTTTACTTCACTAGAACAAACTTGTCATACTTTATTTTGCCTTTTTATCATCTTATATCACAAATTTATTTAAATCAAGTATTCTTAAAAAAAGGATATCATTGCTAGAGGAAAACTATAGTCTCCATGATTGAAAACTCTCTCCCACAGCTTGTAAAGGTAGAAGAATGACATGTTGGCTCACAAAGATATCAAGAGTGCAATTTATATGCTACATAGTTGCTTACAAGTTATTTCTTCTTTAGTCATTTTCTGCATTTCTTTTTGTAAATAATTTTCTGAGAATATAGGATGTATTTTTCAAAAAAATAAGGTAGGGAATGTTAATTTGCATTTGCAGCCCGTTCCATTACATTCAGAGGTAGAACATGGAACACGCCAAGGTGTTGATGATAGATATAGTAAACAAAATCTAGATGGTATTCCAAATGGAAGATCTCACACATACATTTCTTTCCTCAATTGCTCACATTTACTCATAAAGTTTTGCAATTATAACACTTGCTTCCTTGTAATCGACCTATGGAAATTTATATCTTCTTTAGTTTGTGTGATGAGTATTTCTATAAAAGTTAGTCTTTCAGATATTGCATTTGAGCTAATCTTTCAGCTTATCCACAATTAGTGCCAAAGCCCATGAATTCTGTATACATGACATGATTGTCTCATAAATTCTATCTTATCTCAACTTCTAAGGATTATATCTAATAGTTTCCTTGAATATGAAGGTATGGTTAGATATTGTCGGAATACGTCTGGACTAAGGTGAGTGACTTCTCAAAGTATGAGGTTTTCCTCATTAGATTGGATGGCCTTACAGTACTCCTTTTCTCCATGGAAGAAATCTTTAAGAAACTCCTGTACTTTGGGTATCCCTCTAGAACCTCCCACTAAGACAATTTTGTGAATCTGGGTTTTATAATTTCTCATTATCAATGGATTTTTGAAATAGATAAAATGTTCATTGTTCATTTTCCCACTCTCCTAATTTTTTAATGTTGGTCTTGGTTTTCATAGAGATGAGGGAAGACAACACTCTCTTAGCCGTCTTGCATGAACTCTAAAGTCCCTTTGGGATATGTTGAGTTTGTATTTTTCCCCATTATGTAATGGAGATGATTTCTTGTCAAACCCATATACAAGGTTCAATCAATATTTTTAAGACATCCAACCCTGTTAATTTCCCAATGGTTTTGGTGGTCCTTCTTTGAGAATCATTGTAATAAAATAGGATGGCTAATAACAACTTTAATAATTTGACAGTTTGCGAGGTATTATTGGGTGGCACTGAGATTTTAGATAAGCAAGGCAAAGGATTTAATTCCTCCTAGTGCAGGGTGGAGGTTTGGAGGGTTTTGAACCATGCTAATTTTCCTCTGTATGAAGAGATCTAGAATTTGGGTCCTGTAGCACCAACCACATAATCATTGGTTATGGGAGGTTTCTTGTCATGTAAAAAAATTGGTTACATTCCTATTTTCCAATGCATGTCAATGAAATCATTTCTCCACTAGCAGATGGCAATAGTTAAAAACAGAGCTTATAATAATTTTGAGTCTGTTCTGTTTAAAAGGTAGTTAGATTTAAGTTTTGTTTTGATCACATTGTTGTTTCTGGCATTCCATATTCAATCCAAGCTAGTGTATCCTGTCAAAATGCCTTCAGTATAGCCTGGCATAATGGTAGGAAAGATCTGTCAGTTACCCTCTATTTATATGGATATTTGGATCCAGCCAAGTCAAAAGTAATTTAATTTTTTTTTCTAGCAAAAGAAAATGTAATTTTGTTATCAACTATTTAGAAATGCAAACATATAGTCAAACCTAATTTTGATGTGTTTTTGGTTGTTATAGATTAGTGTAAAGATAGTGCTTAGAGAATGGCAATATACTGATGGTTCCAGAAGCCTTCACAGTCGTAACACATCAAATTCTCAGCACTCTTTACTTGGATCTTCAATTTTTCATTCACCAACTGGCAGAAAGCTTAAAATAATCGTAGTGGAAGGTAGCAACCTTGCTGGAAAAGACAGAACTCGAAAGAGTGATCCTTACGTTAAGCTTCAGTATGGGAAGGTCAGGTTCCCTAATTTCTGAGTTAGATATTTTTTGTTTTCTGGAATTAGACTGATCTACATATTGGTGGATATATACAATGTTTCCTATAGCTGTACTTTGCAGTTGGTTAGCATTATTTTTTTTTTAATATAATCACAGAACATTCTCAGAACAATATCAATTTCACGAGGTATCAGCCCCATATGGGACGAAGAATTTGAGTTTAACGAGATTGAAGGTGATCAGTATTTGATATTAAAATGCTACAATGTAGAATTTCTTGGGGATGAGAGTATGGGAAGCGCCCGTGTGAATTTGGAAGGACTAGAAGAAGGAGAAACCAAGGATGTTTGGATCCCCCTTGAAAAATTTACAACAGGTGAAGTAAGACTCAAAATTGAGAAGAAAAAGGAAGATCAAAACACTGAGGTGAGTAGAATATGCAATAAAAACCTCATCAATATGTAATTCCATGTCTAGAACCACCACTGTATTGCCATCAAATTTCTTAGCAAATGACATTGTTCCCTCTCTATTAAAAACATAGAAACTTGTTGATAAATTCTAACCAACCACCCGACTTGCTGATATGTACTCAATTGAGTAATCACTCAGCTATGTGGAACAGAGCCCCCAATAAACAAAAGAATTAAAAGGCATTTTTCATCAGAGGATTAAACACAGTATACCTTACCTCCAAGAATGCTATGCAGTGGCTCTCCAACGTGCCTCCTCCAACACTGCTATGCACCAGAGAAACCCACCACAAACCCACGACTAGAAAATGGTAAAAAAATGCTATGCACCAGAGGATCAACAATGCTATGCACCACGGTGGAAAACAATGGTGAAAAACACTATGCACCAGAGGAACAACACTGCTACGCACCAGAAAAAACTTCCTCATTATCCAGAAAACACGATGGTGAAAACCCAAGGACCAACACTACTACGCACCAGAAAAAATGCCCTCGTTATCCAGAAAACATGATGGAGAAAACCCAAGGACCAACACTGCTACGATTTGAAAAAATTCCCCTGTTATCCAGCCAGAAAACATGATGGGGAAAAGCTAAGGACCAACACTGCTACGATTTGAAAAACTGCCCTCATTATCCAGAAAACAAGATGGAGAAAACCCAAGAAAAAATGATGGAGAAAAACCACAGGAAAAATATATACAACATCACGTAGGGTGAACGCGAGCTTATGGTGGAGGCACAGGCAGGATTGTGAAATAAAATATCCCCCAACATATTGCATATTTATATAGTTAAAAAAAACCCCTTTTACCCCTAATATACCACCAATATATTGGCTTGTAATTTTTTTATTTTTAACCCCCCCAATAAGAATGGACGTGATATCATATTGGTCCCTAGTTGACGCCCCCGTGACAGTAGGAAAATTACAATTTATTAGAAGTTGGGAGCTATTTCCGTATGTGTCCTCCAATATCTAATGGGATTGTCTTGGGCTATAGGTAAACTATCCTTCCTAACCTATAATTTGCTAAAAGTGACATATGAGCTTTGAAAATAATAACTGTTGTTGAAGTACCTGCTGTATTCAACAATGAAGATATCTGAAATGGCACTGCCTGAGCCCACTTGTGACTCACACACATTATTTTTCATTTAGTGCATATGCTGCTATGTTCCAACCCTCTATTGGAGGTATTGGTGACTTTACTGAGCCTAGATATAGGTAATTAAACCATCTTATTGTATTGATCTATTTTTGACTAGGTTGGTGTAGTCACTCTCCTAAAGCTAGTGCCATAAACCCTAATAGAGGTCTAGGTGTTACAATTCTCCTGATTTGCAAATCATTCACTCGAAAGACTAAGGGCGATCTTACCTATAGAATTCATCTCTTGAGTACTTGTTTTTGGACAACAATCTTATCTCTTTTGAGTAGGACTTCACTTTCAATCTATGTTGCATGAGTTTTTGGAACAAGGAAATGTTGGGAACGTGGGTACGAGTGTCTGATATGGATAAATGTTTATGTTAAATTTATAGGAAACAACAATAATATATTAAAAAAATATAATTAAAAATTAAAAAACAAAATTAATCTTGAAATCTATTTGAGCAATGGTAATAAAAAGTTTAATGATTCCTTTCTAATGTACCTTTTCATAATTTACACGTTTAGAAATTTAATTTTTAATCTCTATGCTTGACTTTGAGAGATCTGAATTTATGTTGGTCTCTCTATATAGTATTGACAAGAATATGCAGAATAAGAAATTGAACTTAGAGCCTTCCTCTTTTCCTCATGCTATTGCTCTACTATTGATTTACATGCCATCAGTCAATTGATATTTTATTGTCGAACAACAGAGCAAAGATATCATGTGCAGCCTCCACACAAATGTAATAACAACACTTGGATCAAAATAAGGCTATAGGGTCTGCACATATAGAAACACTAGTATAATAAGTTAAAAACTAATTATTTAACCCAACACAACATACTCGAGCGAGCGTATTCGAGCCGAAATTGAATTGTTAGAAATTGCAGTATTATTTTAGAATGTTGTGCTGCGAGAAATTGAATTGTGTTTACTATATGTTGCTGTAGTGATTTCCAATAGTATGTGTAGTAGCATTATTTGTATTTATGTTCCAACAGTATGTGTATCAGTCTTTGCATTTAAGTTCCAACACTATGTGTAGCAGTATTTGTATCTAGGTTAGGTTAAATATTTAATGTTCCCCCACCCCAAAGAGTAGTTTAGAAGAGTAAATAATGGAAAATTAAAATAGAGGACATCGGCATGTAGAGGTAACTAATGGTTTGGTTTAAAATCTATCAAATTCTATGTTTAATTTCCTCATTTTCCTTAATATTTTCCCAAACTACGTTGATCCTAGTGTTCCCATCTTTTCTATATTGTTGTAGTAGCCAAACATCTAGATGAATGGATGCATTCCTGATACTCATATTAAATGGTGGGAACATGATCAAAATTATGATAGGAACTTCAAGAAAGCTTCAACAAATGTTAATTTTGATCAATCTTAACTTAAAAAAATTGTGGTGGGGATTATTCCAGTAAAGGCATTCCTAATACTTGATCATAATTTGTATGTTGTATCTATTGGGTATTCCTTGAAAAGGAATCATTCTTGGACTTGACTGAATGAGCCAATTTGTGTTCTTTATGCAAGTTGATTCTTAGTATGGAACATTTTTAAAATATTGCTCCCACTCTTAGACATGAACGGGATTGTACATTCGACAATGAACTTGTTTTTGCATGAAACCTATCTGATATCAAATCTCATTATTTATCGATCTAGTAGCCAAGAGGTTGATAGCCCGAAACTGTGTTGATGGGTCAACATCCCACCATCGTTAGGACCCTAGAAGTTTGCAAAAATTATGCAATGTGATCTATAAGTAATTTGGAAAGAAATCAATCCATAGTAATGAATTCAATAAGAAAAAGGCCTTTTCGCAAGAGGAAAGTACTGAACTCTTCAATGTCCATAGTGTTGAAGTTGACTTCTGCACTGAACTTCTTCGACTTGGAAAGTAAAAAATGTAATTGGGGAGGTCGAACCCTCTCTTACTCTTACCGTCTGCTTTGCCCTACCTCTATCCTCCCACAGAAACATACCCTATGTTATAATGCTATACTAATGGTAGGTTTTGAACAATTCTTCATGAACCTTGAACTTTGTACTTGTAAATATAACTCCACACCAAAATATGAGACCCATGTCTTAGTGAGGCTCTTATATTCCATTGAAGAAGCAACGCATCCCACGTGGGGAGTCAGAGTGGAAGGCGCAAACATGCCATAGGACCTGAAGGGAATTGGAACTTGAAACTAATTCATAATTAGATAATCAGGGCAGGGCACTTTCACATTCCACTCAAGCAGGATGGAGACATGCTTTATTACCCTTACGAAGAAATAGTTTCTTGTAGGCAGTTCAAATGGGGAATATGAACCTCATCATGATTTTCTCTATCCTTTGCTTCATCATAAATGTGCATTTCATGGTCAAGTAAATTCCTTCATTTTGAAAGTCATACTTCTTGATAAGAATATGCCTTTATGCAACTATGCATTATAAGAACACTGTAGAATACCTGTCTCTCCAACCTTTTCGACAGGCTTGGTCAATCTCAAAAGCTTACTAGAATCTAAATTTTAGTGTAGTATTATTTTATGTATATACAATATTCAGATTTTTTCCAACCTTTTGTAGGACCTTTTATGAATCAAAGGTATCTTTTCCGAACAGACCAACCAAGCGATTAGTTAGATCATCCTTTAAAGCTTTTGGTTTCTTGTTCCACATTGTGTGGATGGTGGGCCAAAAGATCTCCAAGGCCAAATCATTCATATGTTTATAAAATATACCATTTCCTACAAAACATTATTGCCATCATTAGTCAACATTAAAAAATATTACCATTATATTAGACACAAGTTATAAAAACTAAATTCAACAATCTATAATGACCAGGAATCCTCTCTATCTTTATTGGAACCAGTTATTCATTAACCAAAAATGTACATTGAATTGAACCAGTGCTAGTGACATGATAAGATCCAGGAAATGCATCCACATCTCTATCTAACCCTGCATCCACCCCTTCTTCTGCAACATCTGTTGTGGGTGGGGCAACATCGACTGCACCTTGTGCTGCCCTCGGGGGTGTCGTAGAGAGTGTTGCCGACTATTCAGTGGAAAATATGGGAGCAATATGTGGTGTAAGTGGAGTGGTTTGGTCACTGGGACCAACATTTCCTTGACCACCACTGATAATCTCCATAGCATGCTATAAATTCAAACCATTGTATTATAAGTTCAATAGAATATAAAATCAAATATTATAAAGTTTTTATAAATGAATTTACATTATTATTCGAGAACTTACTTCCAATTGTTTACGTTGCTGTAACAACAATTGAATCCTCTTTTAGATCCCTTCTATTTGTGGAACTACTAATGTTCGAAGAATCAGTTCCTCATTTCATTTTTCCTTGCTCTTTTATAGCACCCTCAATGGGTCTGCAGACTCTCTAATTTCACTATCTCTCCTCAACCGGGAGACCTCATTCTGTAAATATTTTTGAGACATTGTTTCATAAACTGAATCCCTTGTTTGCAACATAAATATATAAAAAATTGCTTAGTATTTGAAGCAATAGTGTGCACAAACAATTATATTAACAAAAATTGTCTATCATGATAGATTCATAGTATTACATCTAAGATTACCTGATGTCTAGATGAGGGTGTGATTTGATCAACAGATGGGGACTTACCTCGATCAACCACCTGCAAAAAAAGTAGAGAACATTATGACAATGAAGGCAATATGTAAAAGCGAACAAATACAAAACAGAAGTAAACACTATGCTACATGTTTTATATGTGTACATTTTTGAAGTATTTAGAATGTGGAATTATATTTAGGTTTAGTGGTTTCCTCGAGGCTCCACTCATCTGATCAATAGATGGGGACTTTCCCCGATCAACCTGCAAAAAAGGTAGACAACATTATCATCATGAACGCAAACATAAAAACGAAAAAATACATAACAAAATAAACATTATGCTACACGATATACATGTTTACGAATTTAAAGTATTTCAAATGGAGAATTACATTCATGTTTTTTTGTTGCCCTGATGCTGTAGTCTACTAATCAATAGCCGGTCGGCTTCCCTGATCAACACTCTACATGGAAAATAGACAAGATTGTATAAACAAACTGAATATACTAATGGAAATACATAACAACAGATCTATATGTCCATCCTAAATTTATTACATTGGAAATATCGATGTATACATGCCACCTTGACTTAGGTCTACAAACATTTGACGAGAGGGAGGTGCCCCTGAGAGAACCCTGCATCAAAAACATACTAAAAATTACCTAACGAAACCAAAAAAGTAGAAAATTACAATTACATGCTAATGAAAAATCCTATAGATGTTAAAATAATTAATAAAAGGTTGTTTAAATTGTTGCATTTACCACAACCATACTAACTGTGTTTGTATCTACACGATTCAAATTGTAATTAATAAGCAGTTATTTGTTGGCATCTATTGATTTAATTGCACATACAAAGACATAGTTTCCTTCACGTGACTCGAATATGCATTTGGGTTGCTTAAGTGTAGATCCCAGTTGTGTACTATTCATAAACGCCATAATATTACCAGTTGTTTTTGGCCTTCCGTCCATGTACAATGTTTCTCCTTTATTTTGAGCTTTTCTTTCAGTTGTATATAATTACTTGATAACCCATATCTATGCATACTTCGTGTATATTGGACCAGGCACATCCAATCACTGTAGTTGTAATAGGGTCTAACATACTCAATCAATTGTGTACTTCTTCCGTATCCAACCTTTATGTCGTCCATGCAAAACAACCCCAATCCATGCAATAACGATGGTGCAATTTTATATATCCTCTCATTCACGCAAAAATCAATGTTTACTTGAGGAATATTCCTAGGCACAACATTGTTTCACTAGGTGTTTCTACCTAAAGGGGACCTCGTGTCTCCCACTATCTCATCATCATAGGAACATGAGCCCCCTCCTTTGAGAAAAATTTCCATGTGTTTATTGAATTTTCTTTTGATCTTCTAACATCTAGTTGATATAGCTATTTTAGACCTACTAGATGTCTCACTTTCCTCTAGCCTTCCCAAACTCCCCTCTCTAGAGGAAGAAAGGTCTGAAAAATACCTGTTTGGTTCTACCTGCACCATGGCCGGGAAAAAAATTGGCAAAAACATAGAAAAATACCAACAAAAAACTTGGAAAGACTTATAAGAAAAAAACTTGTAAAAGTTTCCTACTTCCTAAATAAATAAAAAATTCAAGAACGAGTTTGGGTAATAGGTGTGGGAATTTGGTAGCACTAAAAATTCTAATGTATTCCCCTCTTTTAGTTACATACAAGTCTCCATTCTCACTTATTGCTTGCATTGCATTTTCCTAACATATATTGCTTGGGCTCACAAAATATCATGTTATACATGGGCACTATGATATGCTCACAAATATTTCCTTGAAAGAACATATCTTCACATTCATCTACATTTACTTCAGATAGAAGTGATACAGAGTTGTTATGTTGGCCACTTCCCTCAAAAAACATCTTTGATATGAGTTCCTTTTTCAAGGAATCTTGGTTAATCCCTTTTTGCAAACGTCTAGGTCACTTATCCACTCTACATTGGCCCGATTATTCAATTTCTTGGCCATTCATCTCTCCTTACTCTACAGTCATTGTTGTTGTAACCCTTACTTTTGATGGTTGTAAGTGGTTTTTAGTTTTCCCATGAATGTTGGTGTGATGTTGTAGATGATTATCCATTTTACCTAAAAGTTCCTAGATCTCATGTAGGACCATTTAAGAGTCATAATAACAACTATTGTTAGAGGATGTTATTCACCAAATGATACAACAAAACCATACTTATCAGTGAATATTTGTGTAGGGATGTTTTTCTCTCTCCCGTAATTTATCATACTAATGGGCTTGTGACTATTATGTCAATGCCTTAATTGCATAGTGGAAATCCTACAACACTACATTGGACTGTCTTATGACTAACTCATGAATATTCCCTTGGTTATTAAATATCCATCTATAAGACACTATTGTGGTTTCATCATTGCTCCCATTCAAGAACAAAAAAGTAGACATGACTTCTCTCCCTACATTAACTCCACGTGCACATAATGAATAGCTTTGGTACTTCCTAAATTTTCACTCTTCCTTTTGACAACAAAAGTGAAACATGAAACAATATCCTTGCTTTCAGGATCTTGCACAGCTGATGGCTTTGATCGAACTGTATAAGTACTTTGTTGCCAAAGTAAATATTTTTAGACCTACGAAGGAAGGGGAGAGAGATGAATGGTTGAAGGACTCCAATGGAGGATGAATTGATGCCCTTTTCTGCCTACCCAAAGGTCCTTTTATAATGGAGATTATCCCTAAATTATCATTTATTTGTAGTCTTCTATTTTTCACCCATACTACTCAAAGCAACACAGTTTTATGCTGATCTAGTATGTATCTTCATGTCACAAGTTCTACCTTGAAGATGAATATGAAACCCTAGAAGGTAGTGTTGATTTGGAAATATTATTTTACAATGTTCCATCCCATGTTTAAGATAATTTTGGATAGTAATTTATGGTATAACATTAACATATTAATTTTCAACCCTAAGGAAACACAAACTTGAACAGAGTTTGGAGATTTCAAATATGTACCACCAAAATAATAGAATAAATCAGACCAGCTGCTACAGGAATTATTGGAGGCACATTTCCCAATGGTAACCTACAACAATCATATATATATAATCCATGGTGGTGAAGAGCGGACATTTCCATATCTGCTACTTGGCCCAAAGTGCAAAAGGTCACTTGGGAGGTTTAGCAATTGTATGGAACCCTACCATGTTGTACTGTCAAAAATCATGGGCAGCCTCCTTTGGAATGGGGCTGGAACTTTTCTGGGAAGAAGAAAACCTACACCTCAACCTTATAAACATCTATGGGGCTTATAATGGTTGAGTGGATTTTTGGGAATCAGTACGAGCCTCTCAGTTTCTAGAATAGGAGAATGTGATTATCAGGGGGGACCTTAATTTCACCATTGTGACCCATGATATTTTGGGTCCAAACGCAAGAGTGGACCCCCTAGAAGGTTTATTCCAAAACCTGTTACAGAGCAGATAGAATTTTGTACCGAAGGAAGCGCGCAACACCTCACGGGTATGTCCTCTGTTGTTTCTATAAAGGAACAATTAAAAAATTTGATTATAAACGATGTTTCACCTACACACAACTACACTTATGTGACAGTTCATCCCACTCCCACGCAGGAAAAACCCCCATCCCCTCCTGCTTCCCTGCTTTCTCCCCCCTTCCTCTCAAGAGAGCGACCAATTACCCCCACACAGTCTTGTGCTCCCCAACCCCTAATCAACTCATCCCCTAATTCTGACTCCATTTCCCCAATTAGATTTCAACTCCATTCAAGGGACATAACAGCTTAGGAAAACCCTTTATTTCGCTTGGGGGCGAATCCAATTCTCCCAACTCAGGGGAAAGGAAGAGGCAGACCCTCTTTCCTATCCTTTGCCCAGCAAAAATCACTCTGGGATCAATCAAATGGTAAGAAGAAAACTCTTTTTGGGGCACTTAGATAAGTGCAAACCTATGATGGGGATCCTAAATGAAATTCCTATCTCTCAATTGTAGGGGTATGGAAAGTACCCAAAAAAAACTTACCCTAAAAAGAGTGATACAGGGGCAGAAACCTAATATCATTCTACTGCAAGAAACCCTAGGCACTGAAGAGCAGGTATCTAGGGTTTTGTCCTCTATTTCAAGCAGTTTCACCTTATTGGCACAGAGTGCAAAAGGTAACTTGGGAGTTTTAGCAATTTTATGGAACCCTACCATGTTGCGCTGTCAAAAATCATGGGGAGCCTCCTTTTGGAAGGGGGATGGAACTCTTCTTGGTAGAAGCAAACCTACACCTCAACCTTATCAACATCTATGGGCCTTATAATGGTCGAGTGGCTTTCTGGGATTTAGTACAAGCCTCTTAGTTTCTAGAAAAGGAGAATGTGATTATCAGGGGGGGACATTAATTTCACCATTGTGACTCATGATATCTGGGGTCCAAACGCATGAGTGGACCCCCTGGCAGTTTTCTTACAAAGCCTGTTACAGAGGCTTAAGTTGGTGGACCTAGGTCCTCATAAGCCCAAGTCAAGTTGGACAAACATAAGAACAGGGAAAGACATAATTGCAAAAATGCTATTGTTATACCTAAATCCTGTCACCATCATGTGATAAGACCCTTAACTTCCATGTTTTCCTTTAATCCCAACACTTAGAGTGGAAGCTTGCTCTGTTTGTTAATTCTACTTGAAAAAACCTACCACCGTGCTTGCCTTGTGGCTGATGAGCGATACCTTGCTCAGCACCGCCTGTATCTTGTTTTAGAGAAGTGGTGCCATCACCTATGGTCTTTGGTCTAGAAGCGGTTCTCATCTAAACCTTTCTGTCATAAGGGAAGAAAAGCTGTACCCTCAGTAAAATGGGAAAAATAGAAGTTTCTCGATGCTTCTAGAATTTGAGCATTGTGTCCTCCCTTATCCCTATCATTATGGGTTTGTTTGAGATCGATATCCCCCATGGTAGGATCTTAGAGCCACCTCACCCACAATTCTCTCAACTATTCCTATCCATTGAGCCTTATAAATACAAGCTCATATCCATAGTTGAGGGGGAGAACTATAGAGGTATTGTTATGTTGTTGGATTGACCACTTAGTCCAAGTCATTAGAGAGCATAGAGAGCAAAGTCAGAGCTTATGGGGATGAAGTGATTGTATTGTGGAGGGGCTTGTCAACACTAAGGAAACAGTTGTAAGCTTCTCCATACATTCTTAATGCAAAGCTGATTTTGATTTCACATGTACATGTTGTTAGATTCCTTAGTCACAAACATGGATAAGTAGATGATTTTTTGGTAGATTTGATGTGTTTGCATGTTTGATCTGTTTGCAGGTACACAGGTTCATGATCGAAGTAGTATTCTAGGTGTCTACAGTATTCAGGGAAGGTCTTCATACTTTGTCGTTCACTCATTTGTTCTGGATCTGAACCATTCAAACTAGAGGAACAGTTTTTGTCCACAGAAAGTGCAATATTCCTGATAACAAATTTGACAACTCCACTGGGGAACAATACAAATCTTAGTTGATCTGATATTCCTCAGTTCTTGAACTCTTTTCCGAATCCAGACTCCATCTCCAACTCTCTTCAGTCAGATCTTCCATCTGACTTAGTGATTTTTGGTTTGAAACTTTCAGATCTGTTCAGATCTAAACTATTTTGACTTTTTATGCTCTTTTTTACTGTCAATCCATCAATTTTTTCCTTTATCTGATCAATTTCTAACTTGATCTTTTGTTCTTCTTGTGTTTTGTATCTATTCAGGGAACCGCAGATGTGCTATTGGCAACAAGGGGTGCCACCACATGAACTATGTTAGCCATAAGCAATGCCACCACCTAAGTTTTGTTATCCAGAAGTAGTGCTCGTCCAGAACCGCTCTGTCAAGACTCTTCCAGCGCGGTGCCAGGTAGGCCTTGTTCCAGAATTAGTTTTTCATCATTTTTTGCAAAAAAAATGAGTTTGTTTATTTTTAGCCCTACGCTGTCAGGCTTGTGTGTTAGAATCTGAATGCTCATGGTTCAAAATTCTGTGGTAAAAGATTGGTATGATTGAAGAATTCAAAATCTAAACTAGGATTGTTGATTATTCATTTCCTTTAGTGCTTGTTAGTTGTGATTGTGAAAGGAATTTTTTGAAATCTTAGGTTTTAGTGAGCTATCTTTTCATTTATGTTATAAAGACTAAAAGAAAATTCATTTGATTAGCATCTTGGTTTCATTTTTTGTTTCCATAGAAGACTTATTTTTGCTTGTTAAAAAGAAATTTTTTTGACTGAGATTAGGTCATTATCATTATTGAGCATAAGACATTGGATCTTTGATTAGCCTCACAAGATTTCAGGTTCTCTGTGTTCTTTTGTCTCTTTTGAATTAGTACTTTCTCACCAAAAGAAAAAAATAGTGTAGTTTTAAGTTGGACCTATCTATGTTGTAAGAAAAATAAAAAAATATAGTGCATATATTGCATGTAGAGTGCTTCTTGTTTTTCTTTTAGGAAAAGAGACTCTTCCCCTTTTGATTGCTTTTAGAAAAGAAAATGAATTTGGAATGTGTTTCTTGTCTTTGATTTTGATTTGTTCAAGATAGTCATTTTGGAATTTTTTGGTTCTAAAACGAAAAGAAAATACTCCCTTTCCCTCCCATAGGTAGGCATACCACAAATGGTAAAGTGAAATATTTGCATCTGCATACTGCATGGTTTTTCTTTTTCTATCAAAATTCCATGCATTCACCTAACCGTCCACTTTAAAATTAATGATAGTTATAGGTTAAAATTTACATAGCAATTTGAGTGATAGGTTAGAGACGTGTATCGGGTGTCGTTAAGTGTAGGAGCTATTATTACTTATCTGCATTACATACTGGGACTCGCGTGATTCTTCCACGTACCATCGGTATATCGAACGGCCTTTCATGTACCGTTGAGGTATATAGAAAGGTAATTCACGTACTCGATTGTATATCGGAAGGCCCCTTGTGAACAATTATGCATTAGATAGCAATACTACCAATTTCAACTCTCACGTACCTTGCATATATCGGGAGACCCCACTACGATACCTGATCTATATGAAAAAAATCCCTTTGGCCGTCTTGCTTGGAGACATACATCGAAAACAACATTCGGGGAGATTACTACGCACGTACCCTTGAGGTGTATCGCGAGTGGAACCTTCATGACAATCCTGGTGAGAGACCTGACTATGTGAACTCCTCCTGTCATTTAAGTTTGCTTGTTTGACCTATAGCTTGAGTAGGGAAATTTTTGGCGTGTTTTCTAGTGTTGAGACACTAGGTTAGATAGGATTTGTACAAACTGGCTGAGCTAAGATAGTCCAGAAGAGTATGGGGCTTGCCACCTGATTTTATTCCTATTTCAGGAGAAAATACTATGGAAGCTATCGACCAAGGAGCTACTACCAACTCCCAAGTGGGAGAGAATGTGGTTGTAGAAAGCGGAGGAACATATCCTTCACACTCGCCTCCCTTGGTCCAACAACCTTCTCAGGGTAATACTTTGTTTCATTCTCCCACAAAAGGTCATGTTGATGATACTACCCGCTTAGATTATGGTCCCAATGCTCCATTTTGGGACACCTCTATAGGATAAACCATTGCCTCATTCAGCACCCGTTTAAACTTTTCTTAAGAAGTTTCACCAAATGAAGAATAACATAGACAATACTAGGTAGCTATTCTCTGTGCACAAGAAATTGAAAATAAAATAGATAACATTTTGGGTACACCACCATCACGTTCTATAGCTATTCTTGTGGGATATCATTCACTTGCCGATTCTATGAGACCCATTGAACCGATTCTAGATCGCACAGTGACTCCACATAATCCAGGTCAAACTTACAACCCCACCACCTCCCATATTATGTCTATTCCCAATCGTCCCGGGTATTCCACACTTGGGGCTCAACATTCAATTCCTGTTTCATCATTACCTTCTAGTGTCGGGGGGAAACCCTTGACATGACCTATGTTATCTGTCACTTGAATTGTACCTACTCAAGGATAGACCCCTGGTATAGATAAATCTATAGTTTATGTCCCTCCTACTCACAAAAATGTGGTTGACCCCCCATCCAGTTCAGGTCAACCCTTTGGGGCACAACCTGTAACCAATCAAAACTCTTGGGGGTATGGTTACACAGCAAATCAAGTACCTGTAGGAAACATTAATTTTTTATCCAACCCTACAGGAATGCCTTATGCTGGAATTCCATATCCTAGTAATACTTTTACGCCATGGGGGAAACCTAACTGGTCCTGCATGCCAGCTATGGGGGTGATACTACATACTAGAGGGGGTTTCGGAGGGACACCTTATGGAGGTCCTCCCCTTGGGGGGCCTAATGATCCTAGAGGGCCTAGTGGATTTCCTCCTTGTGGTCCTAATGGTCCTGGTGGTCCTAGGGTTCCTGGTGGCTTCCCTCCTAATGGTCTCGGAGGGTTTGGTGGCCCTCCTCCTAGTGTTTCTAGTGGCTCTAGAGGTTTACCTCCCATGGGTCGTAGAGGGTCTGGTGGTCTAGGTGGTCCTTCTTCTAGAGGCCCCAGCGGTCCTAATGGTCCAAATCCTGAAAATCAACCCCCTGTGGGAAGATATTCCGGTAGTTCTTCATCACAACAACCTGTATATCAGTCTACTTACGGTCCTACTGGTATTTATATGCCATATCAATATTACCAGTAAAATTACAGAAATAGCAATTTTTTAATGTATTCTTCCTTACCATTAATTGAGCTCCTCTCTGTTTCAAGAATAATTTAATATTCTCTACTAAACAAGACCAACCACGTGAAGGTGGAATCTCTTATGGCCTCTATGCCCCCTCACATCCTCTCAATTCCCCAAACCCTATGCATCTACTTGCAAATAACAATTTATTTCACTATTTCACAATCCAAATAACAATGCATCTACAATGCAAATAAGAATGCATCTACTGCACATTATTTCACTCAATAGCTGAAAGATGCTTTCATTAAATCATTCATTAAACCATTCAATCATTCAACAGCTGAAAAAACCATTCATTAAACCATTCATTAAATCATTCATTAAATCATTCATTAAACCATTCATTTAGTCAATGGCAGATAAAAAAAATCAGTAAACCATTCATTAAAGCAATCATTTAAACATTCATTCATGAAACAGAGGAAAAAACCATGAATTTTTTTTTATTATAAATAAGAATCACTCAAAATTTGTTTAGTCACTTCCTTTTTAATTTTATTCTCTTTAAATATTTAGTTAGATTCACATCTTTCAGAATTTGATCCTCGGTCTCCCTACTAGTCTGCTAGCAAGGTTGAACTTTCGACGAGGGGCGATGAATTTCTGCAGTAATGTCAAAATATTTCATTAATATATTTATATTTTTATAAATATGAGTATGTCATTGAAAAAAACATCACGAATGTGTGTTTTTACCTACCATGGGCACATCAACATGTTCAACATTATCTTGTATAGGACCAACCTGTTCATTTTTATCTGCATCTACATGCTCTACAGTTGAATTGTGTAGAATTACAATTAATGTTCATCATCTACAATTATCTATACAAAATAGTAGCACATTAATAAATTCATTACCAGGAATCGAAGCATGATCTTTGTCTCGTTGGTCATGTACATATGTTGTAATCTCACATATCACATAGGGTTACCAATAATACACATTAAAAGCATACATACATAGCAGAAAAAAGAGATAAGAACAAGTAGGAAGAATAACAGATTATATTATAATGAAAGGATCCATACGATACAGAGAACTAAACCGAGTTATCATCTAACTCAACAGCCTAATATATATGAATTACAAACAGTTACAAATAACTACCTGTCGGTTTGGTCAACCAACACGACCTTTATGTGTCCAACCTAATCTCTAATTAGTCGGTTGATCAACTTAGTCGGCTAATCGACTAAGTTGGCTATCATTCTAGTGGGCTTACCGACTTGCTCCTCCAACATCTCCCCCACAAACAAAATGTTTCTTCATCCTGAAGAAACAGGGAGGTACCAAAATTTATTTTCCTATCGTAAGTATTTATTTCTGTGTTTGATCTTCATGGGCTATGAAGTGTGATGGTTGGTCTCTTCTGTACACAGACTTCAACAATTGCTTCAGCTGTTACTACCAGCTGATGTTGGAATTCCGTCCAACTTTGCAGTAATTTTTGAATGTCGATGGTTAATGTAGTCAGACTTGATAATATCGACATATTTTCTTGAATGGAAAGTTCTACTATTCTCTCCATGTCGAGACGCATAAACTGGTCCTTTTCCTCTGTAGTTTCAAAAAGTCATTTCATCTGCGGGCAGATGATGTCTAATTTTTCTAAACTTGGAATTGTTTGCTGCACCCACTGATGTGCTTGCCTCTCTTGCTTTTGTAATTTGGATATTTCGATCACTATTTGTTTTTCAATTGTGCTTCTAAGTAATTCCTGTATTCTTTTTCTCTTCTCCAGCGCTTGGATTTCTTGTTGGGTCTATCGGGTTTGCTGGTAGACTTGCCCATAATAACTAGGCCACTCTCGTAGTACTTCTTCAGTAATGACCGACTCCTCCATGTGATCTTGTAGTACCTTGTATGCTTCTGAAAAAGCTATATGCTGCTGCATCAATAATCGAGCTGTTTCTTCTTTCTGCTCCTCTCTTGTGTCCTACATCTGTTCCTGTAGCATCGACACCATGCTCTCAAATAGCTGATAATATTTTTCTAAGGGCTTTTCGATGTCGTCCTCTGTCAATCCAGGTATCATGGATTGCACGAGGTTTCTGCATTTGTTAAGGAACTCGACTTGCTCTTTTTCATTGTTGTCGATCTCCTTACGTCTATTCTGGATTTTTGTTTTTTCTTCTATTGCCAGTGTTTCCAGGAGTATCCCTAATTCTCCATCCCTCAGCTTGGTTGCATTGACTGCAGTGGTTGATCCAAGTTGACTGATATGGACCATTGTCGTCTGTCCTTAATGGTCCTTCTTCTTTTTCTCTTTCTTTTTCTTGTGTTTTTGTTGCTCTGCTTGCTTTGGAACTTGTGTACCTGCAAGAGTCAAAATTGGATTGTCTGGTTGTTGGCTAGCAGTGGTTGATGGTATTTCTAGTTGGGTCAGTTGGATGACTATTTCAATTGGTTGTGCATCCGGTTGGTTGGATACAGAGGGTCCAGATGTGGATGCGGTTGGTGCTAATGGTTGTGGCAGAGGTGGTTCTGGTGCAGTTGGTTTGAGTACATGTTCTGGGCTGAGGGGAGGTGGTGATGGTGTTGGTGAATGGTCAGTTGTGATTGGGTTGGCAGAGGTATGGTCGAGTGATGGGTCATGGATTTGTGGTGGTGAATATTCTTGAAGGTCGAAAAATAGTTTGTCGATTTCTCAATTTATTTCCTCGATGTTTTCTCCTTCCTCATCTTCAGTCGGTTCAGAGGCTGGTGGGTGGGGTTTGGGGATGGTCAGGATGATAGATGGAGTCCGAATTGCGATAACAACAACTTATTTCTCAGGAAAATTATTGAAATACATTTGTTGCATCTTTATATATTTGTTTTTCTTTAACTGGGTCAAGATAAACATTCTTTTATTTTATTTTTCTTATTCGTGGGTTATCATTCCCAATTTTTGTCCCTTGTCGGGTTACTATATGCAAATTATTTGTATTAATTATATCATGTTTTTTCACACACGACAAGACATTAACATTTTTCTTCTTATTTATTTTTCAGCATAGTAGGGAAATCCTTTAATGAGTGGTCCCCTACTCCACAAGTAATATATAATTTTAGGTCAGTCGTGTCCTTGTATGGATAGTATACATATCAGTGTCCTTCCTTGTAACATGTGAAACATTGGATGGGCCGACGTGGTCGGTTGTATCGATTCTTGGAGAATCGACCTCAACTTCCATATCCTCCACGTCGGTTCTCAAAGCGGCGTTCATATCGACGACCTTCGTATCTTTGATTATTTTGGTCGTTTTGTGCATTGTTTCGTTGTTCTTTGTTATATACGACTGCATTTGTCTGGTAGACTGCATGATAGTTCTGTCAAATTTTTAGGTTTAGATGGCAGTCAGCCGTGGCGTGATTCTTTGTTTCACAGATAGCGCACCAAGATGCTTTGCTATTTTTCATGTTAAAAGGGCAATCTTTTGTCGGGTGATCACCATGGTCTTGGTAAATGTCACAAAAACACTTTGTTTGTACAAATCGAATGTCCTGTCGGTTGATATCCTGTCAACAGTTGTCTTTTGAATGTTCACCCGTTGAACATTTCGTGCACCATATATCCTGACTCTTAAGGTTTAGTTCTTTTAATGATTTGTGAACGATCTCAAGCTGTTCCTCTAGTCTATGATCCATGGGGTATACTGGAATATATTCATCCATTTCTACTTCTAGAGCTTTAGTAAGTGCATCTTCATAAGTTTTGAATGTCTCCAGACTTATGTGCCGATGAATTTTCTATGACAAACCTGCAAGAAACCACTTGATTAATAGTTGGTCATCAATGACATAATCCAATTGGCCGAGAAGGTCTTTCCATCATTTGTTGTAGTCGCAGATAGTTTCTCCTAACTTTTGTGATGTTGTCTTCAAATTCTTAGCTTCCAGATGTTTTGCATCTGAAGTTTTAAAGAACGATAAAAATTGTGCTTTGACTTCTGCTTTAGTTGCTCCAGGGGTTCTTTCAGAAAAGGTCATATACCATGTTAATGCCCTTTTCCTTAAGGCACCAAAGAACTGCGCCATCTATCTTTCTTCATCTGTGACTTGGTTTGCCTCCCATGTTGATTCGCAGTTGAACCAATGTTGTTTGGGATCCTCAACACCCTCATATAGAGGGATGTGTGTTGACCCGTGACCCATGTCGGAGTCACTGTCACTGTCTTCTTCAGGAGGTGGTGGTGGTGGGGGTAGTGGGATGTTTTTTTTATTTCTTTGTGCAAAACTATTGTCAACAAAACTCTCATTTTCATTGGTCATCTTAGTTTTCATTTCTTCACTGACAAGCAGTCGGTTGGGGGCAACTTCTCCTGTCGATGTCCAACTACAATTATTTGTCTGTAGCTCCAAATTTTCTATATCTTCCAAAGCTGTATTTGGTAGGGGGGGGTGCTCCTTTGTGTGTTAGGTAAAGGAAGTGGATACTTCAGTTGGAGGGTAATGCTTGAAGCGTGACCCAATTTCCTTCTTCTAGTCGACGGATAAAGAGATCATTATCATCGTTTCTCTCGTCGTCTAGTTGGCTCCATATACCAAAGTCACCAGCTCTTAGTCTGAGGTAATTTTTGACAATGGTTTGTATCCTACTACTCATATTCGTCAGAGATAGAGGTCTTACCTCTTGGGGAACTTCTAATTGGAGAGCTTCTCACTGCTCTATCCACAAATCTTCTTCCATAAGGGACACTTCTTCTTCCATGCCTTCTTCTTTTCAGTCATGACCTGGCTTTGGTGGATTTCTATCTTGTTCTGTCACCTTATTACTCATTCCTCTTTGTAGTGCTATAGCTTTTTCTCTTCTTTTTTCCCTTCTTTGCAGCCTCTTGTCCCTCTCTATTTTCTATAAGTCAACCATACCTTTGTGTGACACTGTCCTTTTGATTTCCTCTTTAGGCTGACTTCTCATCGCTGGTGAATGGTATCTCCTTAGTCGACTAGAATCCTCTCCACTTTACCCCAACATACGACCAGCTAACCCCCCATTTCCTACCCGACGCTTTAGAAAGCCTAGATAGTTTTGTTTACTTGCTTAAGAAGTATTCCCACTCCCTTTCGGTAATGAATTTCTCCCACTTCTTTTGTTTCTATGCCCAGTTAGTATTTTGTGGTGGTTTGCGTAGTAATGGACGAGGTTCAATGATATGAATCACTCCTTTCTCTATCATGAACTTGAACAATAAGGTCAATAAGGAACACAAGAATTGCTCAGTGAGGTCTATGTAGAATTTCTTCTGGATAGTTTCCACTGAAGTTCTTTCTTCTATAGCTTGTTCCTCACAGAATTCATTGGTGATATTTTCAAACCACTCTGACAGGTTTGTCCTTCCCCCTCGAATCAATTTTTCTAGCAGCTATTGATCTTTAGTCTCTTCCAGCTTTTTCATCCAGGAGTTTCTTCGAAAGTTGGGGCACTGATTCTACACAATTCTCATGGGTTTCAGTAAAGAACCTTTCCTTTTCTTGAGTAGTCGTTAATCTATTTTTTCGTGTGTAATTTTGCAAGTAGTTTGCTATTTTATGCTCCCACTAGTCCTTAATCTCCTATTTTGATATCATCTGCTTGTATACATCTTAGACATGTACTACTAGCAATGGAACCAATGTTGTAATCTCACAGATCACATAGGGTTACCAATAATACACATTAAAAGCATACATACATAGTAGAAACAAGAAACAAGAACAAGTAGGCCGAATAACAGATTATATTATAACGAAAGGATCCATAGAATATAGAGAACTGATCCGAGTTCTCATCTGGCTCAACAGCCTAATATATATGAATTACAAATAGTTACAAATAACTACATGTCGGTTCAGTCAACCGACATGACCTTTATGTGGCCGACCTAATCTCTAATTAGTCAGTTGATCGACTTAGTCAACTAAACGACTAAGTCGGCTATCATTCTAGTCGGCTTATCGAATTGCTCCTCCAAAAACATCCTTGACATGAACAAGATCATTACTTTCCTGCTCAAAAAGGAATAAACAATGAATATGTTAATTTGTTTATAAGGAATAAATTTCATGAGAATTAATAAATTGTCATTAAACTATATAGTTTTTACATACCTGCGTACCGGAAGGATTAGCAGAAGATCATGCAGTCTGCCTAGACAAGCTTTTTTCGTTGTTCAACAATGGTGTCAAAGCCCTGTTCGAAGCCAAGATTCATGTAATATGCACTAGGAAATTCTTTGAACCATTCGGCCTTCATATTTGCATGATGTCATTAATTTTACATTTTTTTCCAGAACAAAAAGAAAATAATTATCTGTTGATATTTGGATGCAGATTCGGGTTTTGTGATACTTACATATCGGGTTTCCAAGTTCGAGTAACCACCAGGCCCAAGCTTGTGTTGGCCAATTTTTTCAATTCTTGCCTTGGTGGCCTTAGATGTGTCCGTGAGCTTAATCAAGTTTTGAATTACGTTAGTCAATGTACCAAGTTTGATATAAAAACTAGTAATAATAAGGCTTAACACTACATTTTGGATTGTATTGCATACCTCCTTTTCTTGGTGGTATCTTTCCTTATTTTCTCAGGCCATTCTCTTTTCCATTTTCCATCACGCTTTCCACTCCATAGATGGAATCATTGGAGGGTGCTCATACCTAGGGTTCTTTTCTAGGTGAACCCTATACTAGTCTCGGACAATCTTCAGATGTTTTCCAGCCTTTTGTAGGACCTTCGATGAATTGAAGGTATCTTTTCTAAATAGACCAACCAAGCGATTAGTCAGATCATCCTTTAAAGCTTTTGGCTGCTTGTTCCACATTGTGTGGATGGTGCGACCGAACATCTCCAAGGCCAAATCATTCATATGTTTATAAAATATATAATTTCCTAGAAAACATTAATGTCATAATTAGTCAACATTAAAAATATTATCATTATATTAGACACAAATTATAAAAACTAAATTGAACAATGTATAATGACCTAGAATCCCCTCTATCTGTATTGGAACCAGTTATTCATTCACCAAAAATGTACATTGTGTTGAACCAGTGCTAGTGACACGAGAAGATATAGGAAATGCATCCAGATCTCTATCGAACCCTACATCCACCCCTTCTTTTGCAACATCTGTTGTGGGTGGGGCAGCATCAACTCCACCCTTTGCTGCCCTTGAGGGTGTCACAGAGTGTGTTGTTGACTGTTTAGTGGACAATATGAGAGCAATATGTGGTGTAAGTGGATTGGTTTGGTCACTGGGACCAACATTGCATTGACCACCACTGATAATCTCCATAGCACGCTGTAAATTCAAACCATTGTATTATAAGTTCAATAGTTTATAAAATCAAATATTATAAAGTTTTTATAAATGAATTTACATTACTATTCGAGAACTTCCTTCCAAATGTTTACGTTGTTGTAACAACAATTGAATCCTTTTTTCGATCCCTTTTGTTTGTGGAATTGCCAATGTCAGAAGAATCAGTTACTCAGTTTGTTTTTCCCAGGTCTCTTGTAGCACCCTCAATGGGTCTGCAGACTTTCTAATTTCACTATCTCTCATAAACCAAGAGACCTCCTTCTGTAAAGAGTTTTGAGATGATTTTTCATAAACCGAATCCCCTGTCTGCAATAGAAATATATAAAAAATTGCTTAGTCTTTGAAGCAATAGTGTGCGCAAGCAATTATATAGTAACAAAAATTGTCTATCATGATAGATTCATAATATGACATCTAGGATTACCTGATGCCTAGACGAGGGTGTGGTATGATCAACATATGGGGACTTACCCCAATCAGCCACCTACAAAAAAAGTAGAGAACATTATCACAATGAAGGCAATATGTAAAAGCGAACAAATACAAAACATAAGTAAACACTATGCTACATGTTTTATATGTTTACATTTTTGAAGTATTTAGAATGTGGAATTACATTTAGGTTTACTGGTTTCCTTGAGGCTCCACTCATCTGATCAACAGCTGGGGACTTTCCTTGGTAAACCTGCAAAAAAGGTAGATAACATTATCATCATGAATGCAAACATAAAAATGAAAAAGTACATAACAAAATATACATTATGCTACACGATATACATGTTTACGACTTTAAAGTATTTGAAATGGAGAATTACATTCGTGTTTTTCTGTTGCCCTAATGTTGTAGTTGGCTGATCAATAGTCGGTTGGATTCCTTGATCAACACTCTGCATGGAAAATAGACAAGATTATATAAACAAAACAAATATACTAATGGAAATACACAACAACAGATCTTTATGTCCATCCTAAACTTATTACATTGGCAATATCGATGTATACCTGCCACCTTGAATTAGGTCTACAAACATCTATAGAGAGGGAGGTGCCCCTAAGAGAACCATGCATCAAAAACATACTAAAAATTACCTAACGAAACCAAAAAAGTAGAAAATTACAATTACATGCTAATGAAAAATCCTATAGATGTTAAAATAATTAATAAAAGGTTGGTTAAATTGTTGCATGTACCACAACCATACTAACCATGTTTGTATCTACACGATTCAAAATGTAATTAATAAGCACTTCTTTAGCAGAAGCTATTGATTTAATTTTCACATACAAAGACACAGTTTCCTTCACATGACTTGAATATGTAGTTGGGTTGCTTAAGTGTAGACCCCAGTTGTGTACTATTTATAAACCCTGCACTATTACTAGTTGTTTTTGGCCTTCCATCCATGTACAACATTGCTCCTTTATTTTGAGCTTGTCTTTCAGTTGTATATAATTCGTTGATAACCCATATATACGGATACTTCGTGTATATTGGACTAGGCGCATCCAATCACTGTAGTTGTAAGAGGTTCCAACATACTCCATCAATTCTATACATCTTTCGTATCCAACCTTTATGCCGTCCATGCAAAACAACCCCAATCCATGCAATGACGACAGTGCAATTCTATATATCCTCTCATTCATACAAAAATCAATGTTTACTTGAGGAAGATCCCTTGGCACCCATTGCTTCACTAAGTGTTTGTACCTGAAGGGGACCTCAATGTCTCCCACTATCTCATCATCATAGGAACATGATTTCCCTCCTTTGAGAAAAATTTCCATGTGTTTATTGAATTTTCTTATGATCTTCTAACATCTAGTTGATATAGCCCTTTTAGACCTACTAGATGCCTCACGTTCCTCTAGCCTTCCCAAACTCCCCTCACTAGAGGAAGACAGGTATGCCAAATACCTATTTGGTTCTACTTGCACCATCGCCAGGAAAAAAATTGGCAAAAACATAGCAAAATACCAGCAAAAAACTTGGAAAGACTTTTAAGCAAAAAACTTGTAAAAATTTCCTACTTCCTACATAAAAATATTTTCAAGAATGAGTTTGTGTAATAGGTGTGGGAAATTGGTAGCCCTAAAAATTCTAATGTATGCCCCTCTTTTAGTTACATACAAGTCTCCATTCTCACTTATTGCTTGCATTGCCTTTTCCTAACATATATTGCGTGGGCTCACAAAATATCATGTTATACATGGGCACTATGATATGCTCACAAATATTTCCTTGAAAGAACATATCTTCACATTCATCTATATTTACTTCGGATAGAAGTGATACGGAGTTGTTATGTTGGTCACTTCCCTCAAAAAACATCTTTGACATGAGTTCCTTTTTCAAGGAATATTGGTTAATCTCTTCTTCCAAACATCTAGGTCACTTCTCCACTCTACATTGGCCCAATTATTCAATTTCTTGGCCTCTCCTCTCTCCTTAATCTACAGTCATTGTTGTTGTAACCCTTACTTTTGATGGTTGTAAGTGGTTTTTCGTTTTCCCATGAATGTTGTTGTGATGTTCTAGATGATTATCCATTTTACCTGAAAGTTCCCAGATCTCATGTAGGACCCTTTAAGATTCATGATAACAACTATTGTTAGAGGATGTTATTCACCAAATGATACAACAAAACCATACTTATCGGTTAATATTTGTGTAGGGATGTTTTTCTCTCTCCCATAATTTATCATACTAATGTGCTTGTGACTATCATGTCAATGCCTTAATTGCATAGTGGCAATCCTACAACACTACATTGGACTATCTTATGATGAACTCATTAATATTCCCATGGTTATTAAATATCCATCTATAAGCCACTATTGTGGTTTCATCATTGCTCCCATTCAAGAACAAAAAAGTAGACATGACTTCTCTCCCTACATTAACTCCACGTGCACATAATGAATAACTTTGGTACTTCCTAACTTTTCACTCTTCCTTTTGACAACAAAAGTGAAACATGAAACAATATCCTTACTTTCAGGATCTTGCACAGTTGATGGCTTTGATCGAACTGTATAAGTACTTTGTTCCCAAAGTAAATATTTTTAGAGCTACGAATGAAGGGGAGAGAGATGAATGGTTGAAGGACTCCAATGGAGGATGAATTGATGCCATTTTTTGCCTACCCAAAGGTCCTTTTATAATGAATACTATCCCTAACTTATCATTTATTTGTAGTCTTCTATTTTTCACCCATATTTCTCAAAGCAACACAGTTTGATGCTGATCTAGTATGTATCTTCATGTCACAAGTTCTACCTTGACAATGAATATCGAACCCTAGAAGGTAGTGTTGATTTGGAAATATTATTTTACAATGTTCCATCCCCTCTTTAAGACAATTTTGGATAGTAATTTATGGTATAAAATTAACATATTAATTTTCAACCCTAAGGCAACGCTAACTTGAACAGAGTTTGGATATTTCAAGTAGGTACCACCAAAATAATGGAATAAATCAGACCGGTAGCTACAAGAATTCTTGGAGGCACATTTCCTAGTGGTAACCTACAACAATCCTATATATATATATATATATATATATATATAATCCATGGTGGTGAAGAGCGGACATTTCCAGATCTTCTACTTGGCCAAGAGTGCAAAAGGTCACTTGGGAGTTTTAGCAATTGTATGGAACCCTACCATGTTGCATTGTAGAAACTCATGGGGGGCCTCCTTTGGAATGGGGCTGGAACTTTTCTGGGAAGAAGAAAACCTACACCTCAACCTTATAAACATCTATGGGCCTTATAATGGTCGAGTGGCTTTCTGGGAGTCAGTACAAGCCTCTTAGTTTCTAGAATAGGAGAATGTGATTATCTGGGGGGACCTTAATTTCACCATTGTGACCCATGAGATTTGGAGTCCAAACACAAGAGTGGACCCCCTGGAAACTTTCTTCAAAAACCTATCACATTGCAGACAGAACTTCATACCGAAGGAAGCATGCAACACCTCACGGGTATTTCCTCTATTGTTTCTATAAAGGAACAGTTAAAAAATTTGATTATAAATGAAGTTTCACCTACACACAACTACACTTATGTGATAGTTCATCCCCCTCCCACCCAGGAAAAAATACCATCCCCTCCTGCTTCCCTGCTTTCTCCCCCCTCCCTCTCAAAAGAGAAACCTATTTCCCCCACATAGTCTTGTACTCCCTAACCCCTGATCAACTCATCCCCTAATTCTAAATCCATTTCCCCAATTAGATTTAAAATCCATTCAAGGGACATACCAGCTCATGAAAACCCTTTATTCTACTTGGGGGTGAACCCAACTCTCCCAACTCGAGGGAAAGGAAGAGGTAGACCCTCTTTCCTATCCTTTGCCCAGCAAAAATCACTCCGAAATCAATCAAATGGTAAGCAGAAAACTATTTTTGGGGAACTTACAGTAGTGCAAACCCATGAAGGGGATCCCAAATGAAATTCCTATCTCTCAAATCTAGGGGTGTGGAAAGTACTCAAAACAAAAATTGCCCTAAAAAGAATTATACAGGGGAAAAAACCTGATATCACTCACTGCAGGAAACCCTAGGCACTGAAGAGGAGGTATCTAGGGTTTTTTCCTCTATTTCAAGCAGTTTCACCTCTCTGGCCCATAGTGCAAAAGGTCACTTGGGGGGTTAAGAAATTGTATGGAACCCTACCATGTTGCGCTGTCAAAACTCATGGGGAGCCTCGTTTGGAAGGGGGCTAGAAATTTTCTGGGTAGAAGAAAACCTACACCTCAACCTTATAAACATCTATGGGCCTTATAATGGTCGAGTGGATTTCTGGGAGTCAGTACAAGCCTCTCAGTTTCTAGAAAAGGAGAATGTGATTATCAGGGGGGGCCTTAATTTCACCATTGCGACCCATGATATGTGGGGTCCAAATGCAAGAGTGGACCCCTTGGTAGTTTTCTTCCAAAACCTGTTACAGAGCCTTAAGTTGGTGGACCTACATCCTCTTAAGCCCAAGTAAAGTTGGACAAACATAAGAATAGGGAAATACTGAATTACAAAAAGACTATTGTTATATCTAAATCCTATCACCATCATGTGATAAGACCCTTACCTTCCATGTTTTCCCTTAATCCCAACACTTAGAGTGGAAGCTTGATCTATTTGTCAATTCTACTTGAAAAACCCTAGCACCGCACTTGCCTTGTGGCTGATGAGCGGTACCTTGCTCAGCACCTCCTGTATCTTATTTTAGAGAAGTGGTGCCACTGCCTATGGTCTTTGGTCTAGAAGCGGTTCTCATATAAATTTCCCTGTCATAAGGGAAGAAAAGCTGTACCCTGGGTAAAATGGGAAAAAGAGAAGTTTCTCAAGGCTTCTAGAGCTTAAACCTCATGTCCTCCCTTATCCCTATCATTATGGGTTAGTTTGAGCTCGAGATCCCCCATCGTAAAATCTTAGATCCACCTCACCCACAATTTTCTCAACTATTCCTATCCATTGAGCCTTATAAATACAAGCTCATATCCATAGTTGAGGGGGAGAACTATAGAGGTATTGTTATGTTGTTGGATTGACCACTTAGTCCAAGTCATTGGAGAGCATAGAGAGCAAAGTTGGATCTTATGGGGATGGAGTGTTTGTCTCGTGGAGGGACTTGTTGACACTAAGGCAATGGTTGTAAGCTTCTCCATACATTCTTAATGCAAAGCTGATTTCTGTCCCACATTACTGTTGTTTTGGTTTCACATGTACATTTTGTTAGATTCCCTAGTCACTAACATGGATAAGTAGATGATTTTCTGGTAGCTTTGATGTGTTTTCATGTTTGATCTATTTGCAGGAACATAGGTTCACAATCAAAGTAGTATTCTAGGTGTCTATAGTATTTAGGGAAGGTCTTCATCCTTTTTCGTTCACTCATTTGTTCTGGATCTGAACCATTCAGACCAGAGGAACAACTTCTATCCGCAGAAGGTGCAATATTCCTGATAACAAATCTAGAAACTCCACTAGGGAACAGTGCAAATCTTAGTTGATCTGATCTTCCTCAGTTCTTGAACTCTTTTCTGAATCCAGGCTCCATCTCCAACTCTCTTCACTTAGATGTTCCATCTGACTTAGTGAATTTTGGTTTGAAACTTTTAGATCTGTTTAGATGTGAACTATTTCAACTTTTTATGCTCTTTTTTACTATCAATCCATCAATTTTTTCCTTGATCTAATCAATTTATAACTTGATTTTTCATTCTCCTTGTGTTTTGGATCTATTAAGGGAACCGCCCATGTGATGTTGGAAACAAGTGGTGCCATCGCGTGAACTTTGTTAGCCATAAGTGGTTCCACCGCCTGAGTTCCCTTATCCAGAAGCGGTGCTCATCCAGAACCGCTCTGTCAAGACCCCTCCAGTGCGGTGCTCGTCCAGAACCGCTCTGTCAAGGCCCCTCCAGTGCGGTGCTAGGTAGGCCTTGTTCCAGAATTATTTTTTCGTCATTTTTTGCAAAAAAATGAGTTTGTTTGCTTTCATCACTGCACTGTCAGGATTGTGTTTTAGAATATGAATGCTCATGGCTGGAAATTTTGTGGTAAAAGATTGGTTTGATTGAAGAATTCAAAAGCTATACTAGGCTTGTTGATTATTCATTTCCTTCTGTGCTTGTTGGTTGTGATTGTGAAATGAATTTTTTGAAAGATTAGGTTTTAGTGAGCTCTCTTTTCATTTCTATTATAAAGACTGAAAAAAAAAACCATTTGATTAGCATCTTTATTTCATTTTTTCTTTCCATAGAAGACTTATTTTTGCTTGTTAAAAATACATTTTTTTGACTGAGATTAGGTCATTATCATTATTGAGCATAAGACATTGGATCTCTGATTAGCATCACAAGCTTTTAGGTTCTCTATGTTCTTTTGTCTCTTTTGCATTAGTACTATCTCACCAAAAGAAAAAAAGAGTGTAGTTTTAAGTTAGATCTATCTATGTTGTAAGAAAAATCGAAAAATAGAGTGCATATGCATGTAGAGTGCTTCTTGTTTTTCTTTTAGGAAAATAGACTCTTCCCCTTTTGATTGATTTCAGAAAAGAAAATGAATTTGGAATGTTTTGGTTGTCTTTGATTTTGATTTGTTCAAGACAGTTGTTTGGGAATTTTTTGGTTTTAAAACGAAAACAAAATACCCTCTTTCCCTCCCATAGGTAGGCATACCATGAACGGTAAAGTGAAATATTTGCATCTGCATACCGGATGGTTTTACTTTTGCTGTCAAAATTCCATGCATTCACCTAACCGTCCACTTTAAAATTAACGGTAGTTATAGGTTAAAATTTACATAGCAATTTGAGTGATAGGTTAGAGACGTGTCCGGGCATTGTTAAGCGTAGGAGCTGTTGTTACTCGTCCACATTACATCACGGGACTTGTGCGGTTCTTCCACGTACTGTCGGTATATCAAACGACCTTTCACGTACCATTGAGGTATATAGAAAGGTACTTCATGTACTTGATTGTATATCGAAAGGGCCCTTGTGAACGGTTATGCATTAGACAACACTACTACCGATTTTTGCTCCCATGTACCTTGCGTATATCAGGAGAACCCACTAGGATACCTTATCTATCTGAGAAAATGCCTTTGGCCATCTTGCTTGGATCCATACACTGAAAACAACATTCAGGGAGATTACTATGCATGCACCCTTGAGGTATATCGCGAGTGGCACCTTCTTGACAATCCTGGTGAGAGACCTGACTATGTGAACTCCTCCCATCATTTAAGTTTACTTGTTTGGCCTATTCTTGAGTAGGGGAATTTTTGGCATGTTTTCTAGTTTTGAGACCCTAGGTTAGATAGGAGCTATACAAACTAGCTGAGCCAAGATAGTCCAAAAAATTATGGGGCTTGCCACCTGATTTTATTCCTATTTCAGGAGAAAATCCTATTGAAGCTATCGACCAAGGAGCTACTACCAAGTCCCAAGTGGGAGAGAATGTGGTTGCAGAAAGCAGAGGACCATATCCTTCACACTCTCCTCCCTCGGTCCAACAACCTTCTCGGGGTAATACTTTGTTCAATTCTCCCACAAAAGGTCATGTTGATGATACTACCCATCCAGGTTATGGTCCCAATGCTCCATTTTGGGACACCTCTATAGGACAAGACATTGACTCATTCGGCACCCGTTTAAACTTTTCTGAAGAAGTTTCAATACCAGGTATCTATTCTCTGTGCACAATAAATTGAAAATAAAATAGATAACATTTTGGGTACACCACCATCATGTTCTATAGCTATTCTTGTGGGATATCGTTCACTTGTTGATTCTATGAGACCCATTGAACCGATTCTAGATCTCACAGTGACTCCACATAATCCAGGTCAAACTTCAAACCCCACCACCTCCCATATTATGTATGTTCCCAACCCTCCCGAGTCTTCTGCACCTGGGGCTCAACATTCAATTCCTCTTTGAGCATTACCTTCTGGTGTCGGGGGGCAACCCCTGGCACGACCTATGTTATTTGTCAGCGGAATTGTACCTAGTCAAGGACAGACCTATGGGATAAAGAAATATATAGTTTATGTCCCTCCTACCTAGACAAATGTGGTTAACCCCCCATCCAGTTCAAGGAATCCCTTGGGGGCACAACCTGTAACCAATCAAACCTCTTGGGGGTATGGTTACACAGCAAATCAAGTACCTATAGGAAACATTAAATATCCATACAACCCTACAAGAATGCCTTATGTTGTATTTCAATATCCTAGTAATACTATTATGCCATGGGGGAAACCTAACTGGTCCTACATTCCAGTTATGGGGGGGATACCTATACATACTACAGGGGGTGCTAGAGGACCACCTTATCGAGTTCCTCCCCCTAGGGGGCCTAATGGTCTTGGAGGGCCTGGTGGCTTTCCTCCTTATGGTCCTAATGGTCCTGGTGGTCCTGGGGAGGCTGGTGGCTTCTCTCCTAATGGTCTCGGAGGGTCTGGTGGCCCTCCTCCTAGTGGTTCCAGTGGCTCCAGAGGTTTGCCTCCCAGGGGTCCCAGAGGGTTTGGTGGTGTGGCTCCTGGTGGTTTAGGTGGTCCTGGTGGTCCCAATGGTCCTGGTGGTCCTGAAGGCCCTAGTGGTCCTCCTCTCAGAGGCCCCAGTGGTACTAATGGTTCGGATCCCGGAAATCAACCCCCTGTAGGTGGATCTTCTGGTAGTTTGTCATCACAACAACCTGTATATCAGTATAATTACGGTCCTATTGGTACTTATATTCCATATCAATATTACCAGTATGTGCAACCTAATTTTCAATTACCTTTCTTAGCAACTTTGGGCTTGCCTAATTTGTCCAAGTTTATTAATGACCCCATTCGACATAACCTTTCATGGCCTCCCATTCCAATAAAGTTACCATTGGACATTCCAAAGTTTGATGGGAAGCAAGGAGAGGATCCAAAAAACCATGTCATGACATTCCATTTATGATGTTCTCCAAACTCCCTAATGGATGATTCAGTTCATTTAACATTCTTTTAGCAAAATTTGACCAGTACAGCCGCGAAATGGTACATTGAACTTCCACAACATTTGCTTGTGGATTTTGGCTCATTGGCAACTGTATTTCTTATGCACTTTTAGCTTCCTATCCATTATGAAACGGGTACTGATCTCTTAACTTATCTGAGACAGAACACCTCCACCCACATATCCAATCATATCCATGAGTGGAGAAGGTAGAGAAGATTTATTAAGGCTCCTATTCTGGATCAGTTATTAGCTGATTGGTTTACTAAATCTTTTTTGCATCCCATTGCCCGAGATGTGGCTATGGGCAGTGTCGTTATTGACGAGAAAGCTATTAGTCGATCCCAATATCTGGGCTTGTTTTATTCCCAGACTGGAACTTTGTATGACTTGATCCCTCAATATCCTTTCCCAAGCACTAATCCTACAAAGCCACCAACAGAAGTCCCTGTTGATGGGATTGTTGGTTCAATCCAGTCCCCGTCAGCAGCAAAACCTGCCAAGAAACCCCACACTGCCACCCTTACTACTTCGACTCCCAAGGTTTCCAATGAGGTCAATTCTATTAAGAGCATTCAAACACTCGGCAACAATAAAAATAAAGGTAAACCTAAAAACAAAAAACCTAGAAACCAACAGGAGAATCCAAAACCAGCCACCAACAATAACGATAAAGGGAAAAGAAAAGCAAAATATCCATGTCTGCTATGCGGAGGTGACCATTTCACAAAAGAGTGTCCTCATCGAGGTGAAATCACCCAATTTTTGAAAACTAATCCCGCACCTGCAGTTCTCACGGATCCTTTTCCCTCTCAACAACAACTGATAGACCACATGTCTAATCAGGGAAACTCTAGTTCTTTACAGGAAATTCACATGATGTCCTTGGACGCTATTAGTTTGCAAACTTGAAGTCAAATTTATGACAAACTTGTAGACAAGAAAGAAGACAATTCTTCTTCAGGAAAAGCTCCCTCTACTGGTTCTCCCGAATCCTCGTCTACTGTCCCCCTAACCATCTAGAAGCCTACTCTCGACATGGTTTTGCGTCCACCCAAGAGTACTCTTAAGAAGGTTGTTTTTAACCCTGATGCCCAAGCTGCTCAATTTTATAATGTATTTGAAGATCTCACTCAGGAACCATGTGCAATGTCTACCTTGGAGGTACTCCAAAGTTGTCCTACATAATGCAAAAACTTGTTAATTGCATTAGGAGCTTTAGACCCAGACTATACTAATTTGATTCATTTCAATGTCGAGAACTATAAGTCTAGACTACCTCACAAACTCACTTTCCAAATCATCACAAAAGTAGTTAGAAAGAAGGTCTTTAGAACTATCTTAGATGAAGGAGCTTCAACTTTGGTTTTGTCCCTGTCTTGTTGGAAAGCTATTGGCTCTCCCGAGCTTGTAACATCACCTATGTCTTTGAGAGCCTTTGATGGACGAGGTTTCCAGCCCCATGGTCTCATATCAGCCCTTGTAGTTGAGCTGGGGGGGAGGGAATAATTATATTCAAGTAGAAGTAGTAGACGCCCCGTTAGATTACAACCTCCTTCTAGGAAGAAATTGGTTTTACGCCATGACTGTTGTCGCTTCGATGGTGTTTCGAACTATCCAATTTCCACATCTAGGGAGAATTGTGTGACCATTGACATGCTCGATTTCTATACGACAAATGTTACTACCTCTACAAATAATAAAATCCTTATGTTAAGCTAGTCTCCTCCTCCTTACCAGTCGATTGGCGTAGGCATGTTGAAGGATTCGTCCCTTATGGGGATTTTTCCATCCACTCCTCCTAACACAGACACAACAACAGTCAATATGATTGCATCCTTTGATTATGATCCAAAGGGAAAAAAAATTGTTGAGTCCACGTCATTGAGTCCGTACAAAGAAATATACAACATCATTCAAACCATTTGCGATGATCACACTGATGAACTTCATCTAGTGGATTCGGACCCCTACCACCTTCCCTGCTAGTTAGAACACTCTCTTCCTATTCTGGATTATCTCTCTGAGAATTTTCCTTCCTTTGAGTCCATTATGGAGATCATGAGTACGAATGAGCTTATCTGGGAGGATCACCATCATAGATCCTTGTTCTTCCCCAACACCAGTTAGGTAGACCATGACTTTGCATCCCTATTTTCCACTGATATTGTCACCACACCTTAAAGTCCCATATTGTTGCAAGACACGGATTTTGAAAGAAACCTATGCAACATTACTTAAACAAATCCAATTGACAGATCAGCCAATCCTGGTACCATTGAGCATGTTCATGTTGGGCAGAACTGCTCGACAGAAGAATCTGAAGCATACATTAGAGGAAATTTCAACTCAAAATGGGCCTCCTAAAATTAACTACTAAAATAATAGTTAAAATAATAAAATAATATTTATTAATTTTGGAGGAAGAAAAGAAAAAAACTACTTTTTTGTTTGTATTTTTGACATGTCTCCGCATTTTTTTACTCAAATTTCGATCGGGAGAGCTTGTTGGATGCGGAATTAAATTACGCATCCAACGAGCTCTACCGATCGAAATTTGAGTAAAAACACGGGGAGATATGTCAAAAATACAAACAAAAAAGGTAGTTTTTTTTATGATACCTATCCCCAAATTTATATTAAAAAAGTGTTTAAGACCTATACGTTATTTCAAATTTAAAGCAATTTCATTGGCTAACACATGATGACATGGAATTTGAAGAAAATTTAAAAGGCCCATTTTGAGTAGAAATTTCCTCTAATGCAAGGCACTTTTCAAAGAGTTCCGTGATATTTTTTCCTAGTCTTATGAAGAAATACCGAGGATAGACCCATCCATTATGGTCCATGAAATAAAAACCTATCCCACTGCTAAACTTGTCAGGAAAAAACTAAGGCAAGTCCATCCAAAAAAGGCTGTAGCTATTAAAGCTGAAATAGAGAAACTTCTCAAAGCTGGGTTTATTTATCCCATACCCTTGATGGAATGGGTACCGAACATTGTCCCTGTCAATAAAAAGCAGGGAACCATTAGAGTCTGTATCAATTTTAGAGATTTGAACAAATCTTGTCCCAAAGACAACTTTCCTACTCCACATATCGACCAGATTATCGACAACTATGCCGGAATTGTCATATTCTCATTTATGGATGGCTTTTCGGGTTATAATTAGATTGAGATTTTACCCACCGATCAGCACAAGACGAAATTCATTTTCCCATGGGGAACCTTTGCATATAGGAAGTTACCATTTGGATTAAAAAATGCTGGGGCCACTTTCCAGCGTGTAATGTCCTATGTGTTTCATGACATAAAATATATTGTTTAAGCATACCTTGATGACCTCCCTCCTCATTCACAGTGATAGGAGGACCACCTTCGTCATCTTAGAGACATTTTCTTGAGATGTCGTCATTATAATATATGGCTCAATCCTCATAAATGTGTTTTATTGCGTTGAGACAGGACACCTGTTAGGTTTTGTGGTTTCTAAGGATGGTATCCAGATAGATCCATTGAAAATTGCCGCTATTTTAGCTCTACCAGCCCCAACCAACCTTCTAGAACTCCAAAGTTTGCAAGGGAAGGAAAACTTTCTCCGTTGTTTTGTGTGCAATTTTGCAGAGAAAACCCATGGTTATATGTGTCTCCTTAAGAAAGACACTATGTTCTATTGGGATGACCAAGCCCAATGAGCCTTTAATAATCTCAAACATGCTTTGACTCATTCACGCATGATACACCCCCCAGATTATTCAAAGGATTTTCTCTTGTATATTGCTTCCTCCACTACTACCATTGCTATGGTTTTGGTGTAGGAAAATCCCGACGGTCAAGAGCACATGATCTATTATGCTAGTAATAATCTTATGGATTTTGAAACCCAATATTCACATGTGGAGAAATTAGCATTGGCCATGGTCATTTCTGTTCAAAAATTTCATCCCTACATTTTGCTTCGCACAACCACTATATTGGCTGAACAAAACCCTATGTATTACATCCTAACTTGTTGGGTGCTTGGGGGAAAGTACTCCCAATGGATAGTCATACTACAGGAGTTTGATCTAGAATTTTCCAAAGCCACATCAAAGAAATCCTAGGTCTTTTCCGAGATCATGTGTGAACTTCCCTATGCTTCGATGGAATATGAGCCCAGTGATTCATTTCCGGATGAATTCCTGTTCCTGATAAGCACTATTGACCCATGGTATGGAGATTTGATTATTTATCTCCAAACACAAATATTTCAAATAAATCTATCCCATGACAATCATCGCCGTATCCTTCACCACACAAAATACTACCGCACCTTGAATGACACTTTGTATAGAGGTGGTATCGATTCCATTCTCTGGTGATGCCTTACTCATGAGGAAGATGAACAAGTGTTGAATGATTGCAACTATGGAGCATGTGGCAGTCATTTATCTGGAATGGATATAACTTAGAAAATCCTTCATGCTGGCTATTTCCGGCCTTCAGTCTTTAAATATTGTCACGAGGATGTCAAGAAATGTGCACCTTGTCAACATTTTTATCCGAAATAGCACACTCATCCTACTCCACTACACCCCATCATTTCCATTGTCCTGTTTGCAAAATGGGGGATTGATTATATGCATTTTAAGCCTACCTCAGCCGAGGGGCATGGTTACATCATCATAGTCATTGACTATTTTACAAAGTGGGCTAAGGCCATGCCTACATAGGTGAAAGATTGTAAGACTGCCACTCTCTTCCTGTTCAATCATGTGATAGATATATTCAGAGTCCTGCAGTCCATAGTTAGTGATCACTGATCACATTTCTGTAATCAAATGATGGAGGAATTAAGTGCCAAGCTAGGCTTTCGTCATGAAAACTCTATGCCCTATTATCTGCAAGCTAATGGTCAGATAGAGGCCATTAAAAAAGTTTTGAAAACGATGCTTCATCAGATGGTTGGAGACCATAAATCCAACTGGCACCATATCCTTTTTTCCACTCTTTGGGCTTACAGGAATTCGGTGAAAACAACTACTAGTTTCACACCTTTCCAACTTGTCTATGGACTCGAAGTTGTCTTGCCGATTCAATGTCAGATTCCATCCTTGAAACTTGCTGTCGAACTTCTCCTAGACACTTCCACAGAGGAAGAGATATTTTTATACTTGAACAACCTTGATGAAACTAGGAGAGATGCTACCTTGGCTAATGAGGCACACAAGAAACATGTCAAGGCACAGTATGACAAGTCTCTCCAACCTCGGGCCTTTAACGATGTGACCTAGTTTTGAGTTACGATCAAAGATATGACAAACTAGGGAAAGGAAAGTTTTAATCCATATGGTATGGTCCTTTCATTATTTCTAAAGTTTTAGAGAAAGGGGCCTAGAGCTTGTAGACTACGATGGAATCCCTTTAGGAAAACCTCACAATGGGTTGTACCTGAAGAGGTACGATGCTTATATCTCTCTTGGATAGTATCTTGTATATATGTATATTGCTTGAATTTTAGTGTGCTTATGTATTTTCAATATGGCTTTGAGTTTAAGTTTACGTATCTGTTTATACCATGTTTTGGTCATGCAGAGCAGATGGCTTTCTATGGCTTCACTGATGGTGCTTGCCGCCACACCTTGAATCTTGCCTCAGCTACTTGGGTTCTCTATTCCCCAGCTTATGATTTGGTCAGATCAGGAGCAGTTTGTATTGGTCCCGCTACAAGCAATATCACCAAGTATCGAGCAGTCATAGGTCTTCTCACTGAAGCTACCTCCCAAGATGTTTGCAACTTGGTAGTCTTTATGGACTCACAACTAGTGGTTTGTCATCTAAACCATGTTTATAAAATTAGGAATCCTATGCTTCTCCATCTCTTCCAGAGGGTACGCTTGTTAGAAAGGTCACTTGAAACTATCACCTATAGGCATATCCCTAGGGAACATAATGTAGTTGCTAACTCATTGGGTAATTACATCCTAGATTGGCATATTGCCCATTCTTGACATGAAAATCAAACTTGGCTCATTGTAAATAAACTATTAAAGACACATAAAAATCATGTTAAATACATTCACCATTTGAGACATATAAACACCAAGTAAAATTCTGTATATGTAAATATATGAACATGTTTTACAGAAAATAGGTCACGAGACCTCATCTGAAGCACGTAGGCTTTAAGGAAAAAAATCACCATACAAAATCCAAAAGCTATCAACATTCAGCCGATACATCATGCACTCATCGTCTAATGATACTCTACGTAGTAGTCTGCTAAAGCGACCTGGTACTCCCACTATAGGCCTCTGATACCTCAGTGGGAGGTCGTCAATGGAAGCATCGGGGATATCTAGAATCAACCTCTCAAGGTTCTCCTCTAATCACCCAGTCACATCGTCACCCTATGGTACAAAATGGGCTCTGGCTCACCTATCCAATGGGGAGGCTCCCCTAGGTCGTGCTGCTCTGATGTCTACATGAAAACATTCAAGTCTCATTACTTAACATAAAAAAGTATAAAACATAAAAAAAATATAAAAACGCTATTTCCATTTTAGGGTCTTTTGTTTCTTATCGATGTCTCCCCACAGTCCCCGAGGTGGGAGCGGTAGATTAGGGTCATTGCTGAAGTCAGTTCCTGCATATGCATAATCCTCCACCATGAGGAGCTGATCTCTCAACCATCGAAAGAACAGGTCACCGAACTTTACCTCCTCCCTGCCTGCTCTAGTACGGGCCATAATCCGGACCCACCTCTACATGTGAGGGTCTCGTGCCCCTAGCTTTGCAATGACCACCTGGGGTCTCATCTATGGAACCCTCTCGGAGAAGAAGCAAGATAGAATGGAACCAAAAACAAATTGTTTCAGCTCCCCCTAATGACAATTAGTCAGCTGATCCTTGAAGATCGGAAGTAGGGCTTCCACCCAGTTGAATATTGTAGGCACCATGGCCTCTATGGTATAGAGCATGTGTGCTCTAGATGCCTGGTGTACTCCTTGGTTTCCCACCACTCTCTGCATGGTAAACAATACTGTCCAAAGAGGTCCATCCATCACTGCTTTTATGGGGATTTTATTCCCCAATGTCCTTGTCCCAGGAATGCAGTGACAGTCTATCAACTCTTTAGTAGTAATGTCCCCCCCATGGGAACCAGTCAGCAAGATGGGAGCACCCCGTATCGAAAGGCGAGTCAGGAAGTAGATGTCCTCTACCTCAACTATCAAAATGTGAGAACCAACCTTGAAATATTATTTCTTCGAGTTCCACATCCAGAGTATATTCTCTAGTAATCGCTCATGCGATACCATACTGGGTGTGTAGGAGAACTTTAAGAGTCCGCAGTCTCTTAATGCAGCTATGTAACCCGCATTTCATTTGGTGAAGGAATCGTCATTATCATGCTGTCTCTCTTTCCATATGACCATTTTTTATCAACAAGAACCTGTCAAAAACCATCACAAGACTTGTTAGAAGCATTCTTAATCATCCAAATCAATTAAAATGAGCTAATTTTTCTTGTGTAACCATTTTTATTTCTCCACGGCTGGAACTGCCTATTTCCCATTGAGGAAAGGTGGTGGCACCACCTATGCGCTATGTTTTCAGTGTAGTTCTAGCGGTGTACTACTTATCCCGCAAGGGATAAGAGTGGTGCCCACTTCCATGATTTTAGGGATTTCCATATGAGCCCAAAACACCATTAAAAATCAAAATTGAGGGAATAAGATGAAAGAGTAGGGTCTAGGATATTACCTAGAACTGAAGGTGCACGAATCTGACGATGGATGCTCCTGATATCAGCGATTGAAAATCTGCCTAGGAAAATGCCCCCAAAGGCTCTCCACTATGGGTAAATAGTAAAATGTTTTCAATTTTTACTATTTACATGACTTTTATACACATTTTTGGGGTTTGACATGCTATAGTTTTGTTTTAAAATCGTTTATTACTAAAAATATATCAGTCATGATCCTTTAATGTCAGTTATTAGGGAATTTAACACTTGTTTTTGAGGCGTTGCAGGATAGAAGAGCAGTAGCAGTAAAGTTTTGGGAGTTCATTTTTGACTTTTTCATACTACCATAAAACGAAAAAAGTCTTTGATCATTTATTTCAACACTTTGGTCACACTCTCGAAACTTAGCATCAAAGGTCCGAGTCCATTTCTAATTATTTTCAGGCTCATAAAATCTCTCATCATGAAAAGAGACCTAGTGGAGTCTTCTTTAAACTATTTTCGGGATCCTTAAATACGAAAAGATTGTCGAGTGATCTTGTCTTCTTCATGCTCGTTAAATCATTTGAAGAGTCATCTCTTTGATGGTAGGTTATCTCTTTTTCAGTTTGGATGGACTATTTATGAAAAAGGAATACTCTAGCCAATCATGACTCAAAGAATTCTCTAAGGTATTATTTTATACTTTTTCGGGCCTTAGGGACTAAATCATATGAAAAAAGACCCTTTGGATTCTTCTTCCATGGTCGTTCAGACTCTCTAAACATGAACAATACTGAGTTTTCTTTCATTGGACTCGTTAAATTAAACATTGAGAGACCCTCTTTTGGGAATGAACCCCTCCTCTCTCAGGTTTGTAAAACATATGAGTTTGGACTTGTCTTCGGACGAGCTATACTGAGTGTTTGTTACCCTCTTTGAACTCATAAAACCGAAAAGAGGCACTCATCAATCATGATGGGGAAAATGGGAAGGGAGTCATTTTGCAAATAAATGGCAGTAGTTTGTCATTACCTTTGAACATGGCACTTTTTTGCATATCGTTTTAATTAATTGGGTATTCAGCTGATCTCCATGATGATCCACTTTCATGAGTCATGTCACTCCTTTGAGTCTTTCAAAAGAATGCATTGTCCACCACCACACTGTGTTTTTTTGGTTTAGTCATGCTTCCAAGTCTTTTGTCATGTCGCCTGATGTTCAAAGGGAAGTTGAATAAGTTTTACCTTTACAGTCAAAACAATATCTGTGTCAGTAATTTTGAGTCAATCTTATGGTTACTACATTCACATAATTCCAGAACTATGTTCCAAGTTTCATGTCGTCTATGTGGGACTCATCATGGCCCTCCTTCGAGGAGACTATTCCCATTGACATCAGCTCATCATTCGGGAAATAGTCTTAGAAACAAAATTTAGTACCTTCAAATCTGTATGCCTTAATGACAGATTCTCTCGCTCTCGACATAGGTTCACATCATTGACCTTTGATTGATATAATCGACTGGGTGTTCGACATCAATACATCTATTCACGCTCAGTATATTGTACTACAGTACCTTGGGAATCATTAAAATCAATGGTGATCTCCCTCGCACTTGTTAACGGTTCACATCATTGGTCGGTAATCAAGTGGTTTCTACCATGTTTGACTTCAAATCATTGTAATCACATGGATAGAATCGTACTTTGTGGAAGACGAGACAAAGACCTTGGGTATTTGTTTAGCGCTCATTTATTTTTCCAAGTTGCGATGGAGTTTTGCATATCTAGCATGGATCCACATTTGTATGGTCGTGGATATGCTCAAATTTGCATCTGTATGACATAGATCTACGTTGTATTTTCGATATATATGTGCAAGTTTGAGTCCTCTATCACATGGATCTATGATGTATTCTAGTAGCCATACTTGTTTATTCCTCTCATGGATCTGCCTTGTATTGGTTTGTAGCCATGATTTGGTTACATGTGTCTATGAGTCAAAAGTATTGATGTACTATAGATGCCCATTGGATGACATTCTTCAACCAAGCTGACATTTTCACCTCGAAGTGACAACTTGTTCTCTCGAATCTCTCACTTATCATATCCCTCTAAGTCTCATGCTTTGGGGTGCATTCTGTTATACCTAAATCCTATCATCATCATTTGATAAGACCCTTAACTTCCATGTTTTCCCTTAATCCCAACACTTAGAGTGGAATCTTGCTCTGTTTGTCAATTCTACTTGAAAAAACCTAGCATGGCGCTTGCCCTGTGGCCGATGAGTGGTACCTTTCTCAGCACCACCTGTATCCTGTTTTAGATAAGTGGTGCCACCACCTATTGTCTTTGGTATAGAAGAGGTTCTCATCAAAACCACTCTATCATAAGGGAAGAAAACCGGTACCCTGGGTAAAATGGGAAAAAGAGAAGTTTCTTGAGGCTTCTAGAACTTGAGCCTCATGTCCTCCCTTATCCCTATCATTATGGGTTAGTTTGAGGTCAAGATCCCCCATGGTAGGATCTTAGAGCCACCTCACCCACAATTCTCTCATCTATTCCTATCGATTGAACCTTATAAATAAAAGCTCATATCCATAGTTGAGGGGGAGAACTATAGAGGTATTGTTATGCTATTGGATTGACCACTTAGTCCAGGTCATTGGAGAGCATAGAGAGAAAAGTTGGAGCTTATGGGGATGAAGTGTTTGTCTCGTGGAGGGGCTTGTTGACACTAAGGAAATTGTTGTAAGCTTCTCCATACATTCTTAATGCATAGCTGATTTTCGTCCCACATTACTGTTGTTTTGATTTCACATGTACATGTTGTTGAATTCCTTAGTCACTAACATGGATAAGTAGATGATTTTCTGGTAGCTTTGATGTGTTTGCATGTTTGATATGTTTTCAGGTACACAAGTTCACAATCAAAGCAATATTCCAAGTGTCTACAGTATTCAGGGAAGGTCTTCATCCTTTGTCGTTCACTCATTTGTTCTGGATATGAACCATTCAGACCAGAGGAACAACTTTTGTCCATAGAAGGTGCAATATTCCTGATAACAACTATGTAGATTTCTGGTGGGGGAAAGTTTACTGAAGTATGATCTGCAGTTCAGGGAATGAGTAGACTCAGAAGTGGACTCGTATTATCATCCCATTTTCCTGGAAGTATCAAGAAACCCTAAAAAAATAGCCTATCCTTTTAAATTTGGTGTAGCCTGGCTTAAGCATGAGGAGGTACTTGAGCTCATAAAATCAAACTGCATCCCTTATGGAGCAGAAGCTGGATCAAATGCTGCAACACATTTTGTGCAAAATTTGGCTCAAGTTAAGAAGTTGTTGAAGGAATGGGAAAAAAAAGACATGGGATGAACAAGCCCTGTTATTTTTTTGAACACAAAGATGGGGAAGTCTATGAATTTTACCATAGACCTTTTGTAGAATCCTTTCCTGTAAGGTAGCTTGTTTGACTATTTTGGACACACATATCTATAGACCTCTCTTAAACTCTGCTTTTTTCAGCTCTATTCTCTGCTCAACAAAAGGAGCATAGGCTACAGGCCTAGCTGTTTTTTGGAACTATAAAAATGCTTAAGGGTAACATAAACAACAACATCATAACACTTATATCTAGCTCTTTCTTGGCATAATCTCTTGGGATAGAGATGATTAGATGGTAAACTATTTCCTTGTGGAATAGTGGTTGTTACAGCATGCTGGTTGTATAAGCAATGGTATGCATCTGCATACAATTTTGTACAGACTTATCTAGATTTTAATAAAAAATTCAGCTTTTTTTCATATGGAGAAAAAAGAAAACTTAGAACCTAAATCAATCAAAATAAAAGGAAAGAATAAAATTGAAATGCTCAAATTAGAAATAATTATTATTTTTCAATCATTGTAATAAAATTGAAATGTCAATTTTATGCTAGCATCTAGAAAATATTTTTTGTTTATTTATTTATTTTCATATAATTGAATATATAAGCCTTATTTATTTAATTATTATCAATTGGATTAAAGGGACACAGTAGTGCAAAATTCTATGACATGGCGGGATTTCTATTGGCAATGGGTCAATGGTAGGTCAGAGAACACCGTGGGGAACTCATTCATGAATATTATCGTCGTCCCTTGAAGGAATGATCGGGGAAGATCATATTACATTTTTTTCTCTATTTTTTCTAAATTCTTTATTATATAACAAGTTATATCAGCACTCTATACTGCCTGAGTGGGCTATGACAACAGTTAACTACTTCTGATATTTTTTTTTGGACATATTTCAGTATGTGGCTAGAACTTGATATATCAGTTTTTTTTTATATGTGGGTAGCAGGGACTATATTTGTCCCTTATTATGTACTCTTTATATGGACCTTTATGGTACTTTCCGAATACACAAGTAGTGTATCTACAAAATGTAAATTTTGTTCTGATGAAATTATGAAATTATGATGAAATTCTATTGTATAGTTGAGCTTCTATAAAATGGATTTTATCAAGAGTACATCAAACAAATATGGACAATCTACCACAATTGTTAACATTGAATAATTCCACTATTTTTACTCATCAAAATTGCATTTGAATAATTCCACTAGTTTTACTCATCAAAAATACATTCAACAAATATGAACACTTTATCCTACATTTGTTCAATGAGAATAATTTGATTGGTTTTTATTATGTCCCAAATAGTTAAAACAACATAATGTACCAAAGAGTATATGTTGACAAAATTATTAAATTATGAAATTATGATGAAATTCTATTGTATAGTTGAGCTTCTATAAAATGGATTTTATCAAGAGTACATCAAAAAAATATGGACAGTCTGCCGCAATTGTTAGCATTATGATAATTCCACTATTTTTTACTCATCAAAATTGCATTTGAATAATTCCACTAGTTTTACTCGTCAAAAATACATTCAACAAATATGAACACTTTGTCCTACATTTGTTCAATGAGAATAATTTGATTGGTTTTTATTAGGTCCTTAATAGTTAAAACAACATAACATACCAAAGAGTATACATAATGTGCAACAAATGTAAACTTATGGTACAACTTTAAGATAGATAATTCAAATAAGTTATGCAATAACTACTTTAAGAATAAAACATTCAAATACTCCAATGCATTCCTATATCCAAATCACATGTTTCCCTCAAGAGTAATTATATGACATATAAGCATGTATTCATTGTTTCCCAAGAGAGTAATTATATGACTTGTATGAATATGTGTTCATTCATTACACATGTAGGTCCTTAATTTGGTCCAACAATGTTACATATACATTTTATTGCATAAATGTGCCCATTGGGGTGATATAATATATATTAACTCTATGTCTGCCCCTCTTGGGTCATAACAAAGTACTTTTCCATCGAATATTTTTCCTCGATGTATTTGTGCCATTAAGTGAATTGACAAAACATATGTAGATCACCTGATAAAAACATGAATAACCAAAAACACTATGTATATAATGCCATCGATCACATAAAAATGCTATTTCTTTCCTCTTAAATATGAACATGTATCTCAACGCTATCTGTAACAAGTTCCATTGGAGGATTCAAATAGAAATAGTGAAAATTAAACACTAAAATTATAGAAATAACTCTTTTTAATGTATTCTTCCTTACCATTTATTGAGCTCCTCTCTGTATCGAGAATAATTTAATATCCTCTACTAAACACGACCAACCATGTGAATGTGGAAGCTCTTATGCCCCCCCCCCCCCCCCCCCNCATCCATATCATCAAATCCAGAGTCAACATTGTAAGGTTGGCCATATCATTGTCGGCATCTAAGTCAGTTATGCTCATCATGTCATCGTTGATATAATCTTCATGGGCATTGTCTGTTGCATCATCTGATTCAACTAATTCTTGGACATCTTATGCTGGATCATCATCAACATCTAACTCATGTTGATCATGCTCTTCATCATCATCTTATTTTTCCATAGAACCCTCTTCATTACCATAGTCTAGGTTATACTTTACCGGCCTTCCCCTTGGATCGTGTCTCACAACAAATGACCAGGCCGCTTTACCTAGAACCTCCAAGTAAAATACCTGTTCACATTGACTTGGAAGAACATAGGGCTCTGTTCCTGGCTCAAACAACCTTGTATTTACCATGGCAAATCCATTATCATGTTCAACAATAGTTCTATCAGGATCACGTTGATTCAATCATAACATGTACCATTTGACAATGAATAGAACCACCTTGAATGATTTAAAGTCACACTGTAGAATATCTTACAAATACCCATAGTATCAATTTTCTGAGAGTTCTGGATGTCTGTCACTTCTAGATGAAACATTGGTGACCTAAAAGACTGCATATATCCCACAATATGATGTTTTATTTGTTTCATCCAATTTTTTGATGCAATATCTACAACCATTGCAGACTTATGGTGTTTTATCTACAATAAGCAATACATGAAAAGATTACAAAATGATTCAATAGTTATGCAACAATACATGGAAAAGAACAACATGTACGTCAAAATGTAATTTGCAACATAAAATATTTAGAGTGATTGATTAATATGCTTGCCATTTTATCTTTTAAACCATATGCTAAATCGATTTCCCTTTCTGTAAGATTTCTATCTCCATTGCGATGTGCTTCTTTTACCAATGAAACCACACCTTCCCATGATATTCTATCACCCGATTGTTCACATCGTTCAATCCATACCTTTATCTAGTCAAGATTGTTTGCAATGTATTAATTAATTGCATCCCATTCTCAACCAACTGCTTGATGACAGTAATCATTAAAATGAAAGACAATTGTAAATTTCCTGAAGAAAGTATTATATGCTCTTAATTGATGCAATAAATAGAAAATGCAATTAGAATATGAACGATCTTATAAACATCCACTAGCTAATAATTACCTTTCACCTTCCTCGATCTACCTTTCCCCTTCAGTTGCTCCCCTTCAAATTTGTAATTGGAGTCCGGATCACAAATGTGATGTAAATTGAGATTTGACGCTAACAAAGGAAGATATTCACTGACATACAACATGTTTTGGTATACCGTATATCCTTCCAGCATAGAACCCTCAGGATGTGATCGTTGTCTCACCAAACCCTTCATAATTTTTGAGTGCCTCTCAACCATCCACATGGACCTTGAGTGCACAGGTCCACACATCTCAATCTCCTCAACTTGGTGTATGAGGTAGTGTACCTGTGCATTAAAAAATGTGGAAGCTAGTGCTTCTGCATTTCACACATGAGAAGAGGAATTTCTCTCCTCCAATACTTTATATCATCTTGATAGATTTCTTTAGATGTCAACCATCTACAAGTGATGAAAACCAATAACGATATTCAACAAAAAAAACATTTAATTACATATCATGAAATAGTGCACAAGAAAACAAATATAAATTATATGGAGATTTAAATAAACACTAAGTTGAAGAAACTAATCGCTAGTTACCTCATGTATTTACCAATATTATATATAACTTGTTTGACATTGTTGTCAAAGTTGTCCACGAGAGAGAGAAGTAGAACATACTGTATCAATATACAACGCATGCAATTTATTAAACAAAGAGTATACAATCAAGAAAAAAAAAAGTATGCAATAAAATGAAACAAAAAAATTTATATGGACATAACAATAATAATTACCTTGATGAAGATGCGCCAATCATGTGTTTTGACCCCTGCAAAATCACCTTTTTTTGTTATTATATTCTTCAAGTTCGCACAAAATCCAATGGGAAATTTAATTTTCTGCATTAATTCTTTGACAACGTTGCTTTGCTACTCCATAAACATCCATGGAATTGAGTTTATATTAACTTGGTCTCCGTTGATATGAAATTGGATGATGTCTTTCATTGCATGGTTGCTTTCTTGAATGTATTGGCAAGCTTTCACAACTTTATCTTTCTCCCTCCTTAGCTCCAGTAGTCGCCATAATGTTTCAGTCACATTCTTTCCAATATGCATTGTATCAAACAAATGAGCAATTTGTAGGTGCTCATAGTAGGGAAACCTACTGAATTGTATAGGATAACTTTTCATTCCTCATGGAAGCCCATTAATGCCTTCATGATCAAGATGGACATCATGAATATTAGTTTATAAATAAATTATATCATAAATAAAATATGGCCACTACAATAAACAACTCACAATAAAAATTAAAATACATAACAATTCAGATACGATGATCCATACATACCATGATGACGATTTCTATTGTATTGCATCTTCCAAAGGTGAGGTGTCATTCTTCATGGTTTTAATGCAGTCTCCTGGCTCCCATTGAAAATATTTTTTTCTGTTGTTCTATACCTATGATTCTTTGAGAGGAAATGCCTATACTCATCAAATACCTCATTTCTTAAGCTTTCCAAATGACGGGATTTGATCTTAGGTCCACAAACTAGACATGTAAATTTACCCTTTGTCTGAAGACCTACAATATATAGATATGGAATATCTATGTCAATTATAATTATATATTAACTATATTAACTACTTCATATAATTAAATGCAGTTAAAGTGGAACTAAAAAATACAAACCACAAAATTTGGTTAACCTAGGGGCATTGTGTATTGTCCATACAACCATTGCATGGAATTAAAATTGCCTTTGTTGTATTGGTCTAGATACCTCATACATAGTGATTCCATTCCATAAATTCAATAGCTCATCTATAAGAGGCTCGATATATACATTCATATCTTTGACTTGGAACTTACCTAGTTGATTTGAAGTACATATCAAATATTTAATTATGAGAACCATTAAGACATATAAACCATGCACAAGAGTAATTAAAATACAGAAATATACAAATGAAATTAGGAAACCTAATACGACAAATGATATGCCACAACTACATTAGAAATAAAACAGTTGTAGACACAAAATACCTAGAATGATCATTGACAACATTATGTTCTCCCTCTTTATCGACAACCATGGAGGAATGTTGTTGTTGATAACAAAAATAGGCCACACAGTGTAAATGGATTTCATCTGTCCAAATGGATTAACACCATCTGCTGCCAAAGAAATCCTAAGATTACGTGGTTCTTATTTAAAGTGAGGCCATTTTTCCTCCATATCTCTCAAAGAAAAAGCATCTGCAGGCATTCGAATAATATCGTCTTGACTTTTTTCCTTGCATGGTAATCCATAAATTGCACTATATTTTTGCACCTGAACATTCATTGCAAACGTGGAATGATGGGAATATAACGAAGAACCTTCTAACGCATATTTTTTGTTACTTGATCAGTTCAATATATACTTATATGAAATTCTGGACATTCTGGTGCAAATTCATGCTGATTATAATACATAACATGGTCATCGGGGCATGCATGAATTGCTTCATAATGCATTCCAATCTCTTTCATGATGGTAGATAAATATCGATATGTGGGAGGTAAGATATTTGATGGTGGTAACAAAAATTCATCTATCAAGCTACAAAAAAAATATAGTTAAAGTAATAAATAAATAATATTAACGAAGCACACTTCATCTGTACGATTATCAATAATGAGTTAACAATACAATTATTAGAGGAATACAGATAAAATTTATGATGATCCTATAAATGTGATTGATTATTTTACATACCTTAGCATCTATGTGATTGATATGTTTGAAAGACCATTCATAACCTTCAAGTTCATTATCAGCAATACAACGCCTTCATAAAGGTTTTCATGTGCCTTATCGAGAAGAGGTATATCATGAAAATCATCATTTTCATTATCATCATCATCGTCATCATCATCATCCATTCTAACATTAATTGAATCATCGATCAATGTATTTGTACCATCATATTCAACTATGTTATCAGTATGATCATATTGTTCAATATGATCATTCACTTGTTCTCCATTAAACATAGATGCTCCATGATCCTGATTGGAAACTTGTTCTAAAAGAAATTCCTCTAGACGATATGTCACCGGGTGTCTTTCCCTTATAAATACCTGGAAACATCAATAGATATACATTAATATAGGAAATATTAAAAAACTACATACATTTACCAAAGCAAAGAATATCAAATATTTTATAATACTAAACCTACAAATGGACGATCTTCATTCCCCCCCTTAGCATGTCCATGTTCCTTGCAATGTTTTGTGGCTATTGAGATCAATATTCTTCTCCTCTTAAATCCCCTGCATTGAGTACATGGAAAATAACATTTTCCATCACCCCTTCGTTTCGCTGCATCCCATAGTCTAGCAAGCAATTGTCGATTGTTTTCATTTGGCTCAGGAATATTTCTATTTGACATTTTGTCACAAACTTCATGAATGAATACTATCGACAATCTTAAAAAATCAAGTTCCATGCATCACAATTTTCTCAAAAAAAGGTTTGTCGAAGAAATACAAGTTTTCCCGCAAAATGTTTGTCAAAGAAAAAAAAATCCTGGAACCAATCGTTGAAGAATAAAACAATTCCTAAAACAGACCGTTGCTTCACAAATGTTTATAAACGCACACTCATCGAATATCTGACATCGTAAACATAGTGACCATTAGAAAAATCCGACACATGCTTGTCATTTTTTCGACACGGTTGTTACGGAGAGAAATTCCTATGCCTTGGGGTACCACAACAGACAGCTTGACCCTAGAAATCAATCCTTTCCAATATGCAATAGAAATTAAATGTCTAACACTAAAGGATCAGACCTCATACCTTATTCCAGATGGTTGAAGTAGATCCCCGTTGAGCTTTCCAATCTTCCGCTTGAATTGATAGATTACTTCCTCAACAACAAGTAAACAATACAACCATTCTATATATCATGGTGTTAGATCTATTCTAGCATATATAATCAATAATGTAAAAGCATTTGACATATTCCCATGGATAAAATATTCATTCAAATACACATCATTGGATAGGAAAAGATGTTTCTATTAATATAAATCAGAGATTACAAGATAGATACAACCTCTGATGGCACGTCTACGAACAAGAGAAACTGAATCCCCCACTTGGGCCTCCACCACTTCAATCCTCCATCTCTCGATAGCAAGCTCACAAGCAAAAGGAAAGCTTGGGAAGAACACAAAAGTGCTCCAAGGGACAAAGGGATGCAGACTCAAGCATAAGTTTTGGCAACAATGGACTATAGTTTCTTTGCTCTCAATTCTCTCTTATGCTTTCAATGTACCAAGGGGTTCCTTATATAGATTTCAAAGGGATACTGAAAGGTCGAATCCGAGTGATCTCAAGGAATATGGAAGGCCAAGATTCAAATGAGTCGGATCCATGTTAAGGAAAAATCCAAAAGGATTTGGATTATGGACACATCCCGATTTATGCGGTTATATGGGTCAAACCCGCGTATGTACGCGGTTATTGGGTTAAAAGCCGCGTATATCATTTTTCATATGTTTGTAGGGATGATCAAGGAAACATCAAAAGACAAAAAGTGGTCCATAAGGGCTAATGAGTTTGCAGCAGGATAGGGGAAGGCCATACAATGTGTGATTCACCTAGAGTGGTGAAATCCGATATAACAGATGCCCCCTAATGTGTGAGATCAGAGGGGTTATACGATGGCTGAAATACATTATAAATCCATCCCAGAAGTGGAGTGATGAAGGATCCCAAATGGAAGACCAGCCACCCAATCAGCATAGTACAATAATACAACTCTGCATATAACTGTAAGTACATATAGCAGTCCCAGATACATAAGAGTACAATGGCCATGAATAGGCATAATACATGATGTCACATATGTGGTCATCGCCACGTACAATATACATAGATCAGAATCTCCATGATGAAGATATACAAAGGATTATGATCTCCAAAATGGCTGAAGATATATAATAGATCAAGATCTCCATAGTGGCTGGAAATGTCTGACATATACTGGAATCAAGTCAAGAGAGCTGAAATCTCATGAACACTGGCACGATCAAGGAGGTAGCATATAAGAGATGCCACCAATATGGAAGGTCTTATACACAAACCGCTACGAGTAGATGTCCTACTATGCAAATAGAGGTGTCGACGTCGAACATAGTAGTCCATCGTCTGATTACCAGTCATTAATGTATACCATTAGCAGACGCGAGATCACCCGCCGATAATGAAAATGGGAATCAAGGTACTAGAGTGCAAACTAACAAGTGTGAATAAATGTGTTGAGGTCGAACACTTGAGAGAATCCATCTATCAGGGTACATTGATGTATTCCCAAGAAACTGTCGATGGTGAGAGAACCTGCCAGTGATGACTGCAAGTCTCAAGGCACTCAAAATGACTCTAGATTCCAATCCCAGAATAAATGATCTGAAGTCGATGGGATGAAATCCGCTAGAAGGAGGGCATTAAGGAATCCCCCATCATCCAACATGAGGTACTCAGCAAAGCTGTATAATGTGGAAGGACTTGATCATAAGGTGCACGAACTAGTAATTGTATTGGGAATGCCCGACATGCAAAGTCAAGATAACTGAGGGATGGACGACTCAGGTTTTAACATCCTTTGAATAAGATCATAACGACGTATGGTGACTGAATGAAGGCAGCATAGACTCGATATACAAACTGGGACATCTCTGTGACACAGGAGGCATCAACAGAGGCTCCATAGGGACTGGAAGCTTAACCAGTCGGTGGAGATAATCTCAGATAAATGAGTACAGCTCCTAAAGTCAAACTATAACCCAACCAATGGATGTGATATATAGTGCTTTGTTCGAAGGTGACACGACTCGATAGCTACCAAAGATAACATCTTTCGTTGTCCAGTTTTTTTATTTTTTTTATTTTTTTGGACTTTTTCAGTTATTTGAAAAGCTTGAAAAAATAATAAACTAGCTTTATAGTTACAAACTAGGAGGAGACGAGTGTCATAAGGGAAAACAAACTAGTTCCAAGCAGTGGAACATACCTATGCTCAATGCAAGGATACATCTGTAGGATATCGACACTCGAGGGAAAATCCCCTCCCAGTAAAAAGGGAATCAAGCTACGAAGGATATAAAAAATGGCTCTGCATGGCTAGACATGAGACAAGCTCAGGCTATATGGCTGAAACGCAATGTCAAGGGAGCTGGCATAAAGCTCAATAAGGCAGGTAAAACTCATGATAATGCATTCACAACTCGATACAAGGGATTCCTGAGGGAAAAGGCCAGCATAAGATCAAGAGGAGTATGAGGCTCTTGTGAAATGTCATGGCAGTACTATACAACGGACTCCCGGACCTAAGAGAGGACTCACGGCATGGGCACCAAATGAAAAGGGGAGCTAACTAGGACACCCATGTATAGGAAAGATCTACCATTCACATAGTACCACTTCTAACAGTAGCATGAAGGTTCCGTGATACCATGGAATGGGTTCGTACCTAAGGTTAAGATGGAATGGTCATAAGGAAATGCATAAGTGCAAGCGGATGTGATATCCTAACCTATATGCCAGTTCAGACATAATACCTATGATAGGCATGAATGGGTCAAAACCTCTGAGAGAGTGTACAAAAACTGGATCCTACATGACAACCATATTAGACCAAAACAACCCAAAATAGTCAAAAAAGAATCCAAACTATAGGATATAGGGAGGAATGATAATGAAAACCGCACCCAAAGGAAACAGTATGGTGAACGATAGGACATGAAAAGAAACGTAAGGTGTAGACCCAACGTTCACGCATCCACTACCACCCCCATGAGGGTGACCATTGGTGTAAAGATCGAGTGAAAGAAAATAAAAAATCCTCCACAAATGGAGTAGAGGATGGAATATGACAATTCCCAAATCTATGAGCACGACAAGGGGCTATGATGCCCCCAAGTCTGACACCAGAGTCCATACTAGGACCAAGGATGGGTGATAAGATACCAGGCATACCGAAAATAAAAGGACCTAAGCTCAAGAGAGCATAAATATACTCAAGTAACCACAATCCCAAATGCCAACTAGCACACAAAGAGCACACTCCTAAGAAAATATACAACCAAAATACAAGCAAACCAAGGGGAGGATATGTGAGCTCTTGAATGTAGTAGGTATGTCTCGCCTAGGAGAGGCTCGAAACTCCCATACACTACAAGTGGAGGTACGTAACCAATTATAGTGGCCCTCAGCTTCAACGCATAAAGCGATTGTGCTGTTCGACCTCTACTTGGCCAGGACACTCACATAATAACCTCTGCAAGTACCCCCTTGATAACCTAGGTAAGGCAACTAAGGTCACCTCAATATAATCAATGCTCAGGAGGACAGTCACAGGTGGGATTGACCATATGGGTAGGGTAGCAAAGCCTGAAACTCTCGAAAGAGCCCCCAGATATGAATACAATCCTGGAAATATCTCCGGTGCTACTCAGTTATGACTAGGGGTCATCCCAATCAATAACCACTCACACTACCTCGTTCTTAACTCCCGTTTGAGAGGAGGATCCTGAGAACAATGGTTATACCAAGGATTTCACACACTCACCCGGACAGACACCTAGATGTTGTTGTTTAGTGATCTTGGAGAATTGACTTACAATGAACTATTCCAAGATCCTAAAACCTAAGATTGTTGGTGCACCCTATAAAAGAAAAGAGTGTAATTCATTTTAAATTATGCATTGATTTTAGTTGGCTGTAATTACTCAAAGGGAAATGGTCGTGCAACTAGTGATATGAAGACTCAGCAGTGAAATAAAAGTGCACACCATAACAAACAATGCTAAGTTCCATCTTTGTCAAATGAAAAATAGGGTATGCCACTACATGAGATGCATAAATATATATTTCTTTTCCTAATGCCAATGCAATCCTTCCTATATGAAATCCTAAATACAACTCTCATCCAAGCAATCCAATTCAAGTAACTCCTCAAATACATATCTAAGATGCAACTAAGAGTGCAACTACTTTGTATTTTTCAATATAAAAGAATGAAAAATTCAATAAAAGTCATCTAAAACTCTGAGTCTCTGCAGTAAGTATAAAAGGCAAGCCCAACAAGACACCAAGAAAAAAAGAGTAATGCACTAATGGCAAAACAAAAAGGAAAAATGACTAAAACTACTTTCAAAGAAAAATCAATGAAAAAGCGGTCTTTGTTCACAAAAGAAGCATCCAACAGACAACATCAGACCCAAGGAAGACCCAACCACACTCACAACCCACCCAACAACTTCCCACAACATCAAACTCACCAAAAAGGAGGATGTACGTGACTGTTTAAAAAACAGCTGTGTATATACATGACTTTTGGCCAAAAACCTAAGTGTATACGCTGATTTTGGCCAAAAACCTGCATGTATATGTGACTTTTGGCCAAAATTCCACGTATGTACGCGACTTTTGGCCAAAATTCCGTGTATGTACGCGACTTTTGGCCAAAAACCTGCGTATACAGAGAAGGTAGTGGTAAAAAGCAGGCCAAGGGTCAAACCAATAAACGAGAGTGTCAATGGATGAGCATACTATAAAATGCAACATAGAAACAAGGAGAAACAAAGAGCAATTCAGTAATATCAAGCACATTGTTGCCCCCAAACCCCAAATAAAAACAAGGAACGTCCCCAGCGGAGTCGCCAATTCTGTTACGGAGAGAAATTCCTATGGCTTGGGGTACCACAATAGACAGCTTGACTCTAGAAATCAATCCTTTCCAATATGCAATAGAAATTAAATGTCTAACACCAAAGGATCAGACCTCATACCTTATTCCGGACGGTTGAAGTAGATCCCCGTTGAGCTTTCCAATCTTCCGCTTGAATTGATAGATTACTTCCTCAACAACAAGTAAAAAATACAAGCATTCTATATATCATGGTGTTAGATCTATTCTAGCATATATAATCAATAATGTAAAAGCATTTGACATATTCCTATGGATAAAATATTCATTCAAATACACATCATTGGACATGAAAAGATATTTCTATTAATATAAATCAGAGATTACAAGATAGATACAACCTCTGACAGCACGTCTGCGAACCGGAGAAATTGAATCCCCCACTTGGGCCTCCACCACTTCAATCCTCCATCTCTCGATAGCAAGCTCACAAGCAAAAGGAAAGCTTGGGAAGAACACAAAAGTGCTCCAAGGGACAAAGGGATGCAGCCTCAAGCATAAGTTCCACCAACAATGGAATATAGTTTCTTTGCTCTCAATTCTCTCTTATGCTTTCAATGTACCAAGGGGTTCCTTATATAGCTTTCAAAGGGATACTGAAAGGTCGAATCTGAGTGATCTCAAGGCATATGGAAAGCCAGGATTCAAATGAGTTGGATCCATGTCAAGGAAAACTCCAAAAGGATTTGGATTATGCACACATCCTGATGTACGTGGTTATATGGGTCAAACCGGCATCTGTATGCGGTTATCGGGTTAAAATACATGTATATCATTTTTCATATGTTTGTAGGGATGATCAAGGAAACATCAAAAGACAAAAAGTGGTCCATAGGGGCTAATGAGTCTGCAGCAGGACAGGGGAAGGCCATACAATGTGTGATTCACCTAGAGTGGTGAAATCCGCTATAACAATGGTGAGCGATGCAAATATCCAACACATGGGAGTCAACTATTCGACATAAATATCGTTGCATAATTGACGTCAAAGGGACGTCGTAAAATTGATGCTATCCTAGTTGAATATTCGATGACTCTAAAATATTTCAGAAGGTACGATACTTTTTGTCATTGCAATACGACGCATCCGTACCCGACGTCGGATGTCGTCAGATTTTGGGTTCAAATATTGTTGTGGAGACTTCTCTGAAAGGCCATGTGCTTCTATGATGAAATATGATCAGGGTTTATAAACCCTAATGAGGAAAATAATTATACTGTGGATACCTTAATGAAAACAATGATAATTTGAGGCTAACATCGCTTATGGTTTCCAAATATATATACATACATGTCATATATATACATATATAAGAATGTTTCAATTTTCCAAATATTGTGTACTTGGAGATTTGAATTTTAGCTTATATTATCTTTATGATTGGGTAGATTCTAGAATTGGTTAGGCATGCTAATTTGAGTAAATTTTGGGTTGAATTTGTTAAGTAAACTTTAATGGTTTTTATTTTGTTAGTTATCCTAAGTGAAAACCTTTGGAAAGGTCATCATGAACTTGTGTAGGCCATCAAGATGATTATTAAGGAAAATCCTCTGAATTAAAAGGAACTTGCTAGCCAAGACGACCCTTCAAACCATGATTGTACACCCAAAGAGAACATGTTGCTACCAAACAAAGGATCAATAGGGATGATGCGTCTTTTATACAAGACACATATTCATGAACTTGTTTCATTTTTTATTTGTCAAGGAAGAACAATTTTTATGTCTTGGACCTCCTCACATGTTCTTTTTCTTCTTTGTTATTTCAATTTATCTTATGTAGAACCACTTAGACCATATACCTAAGCTACAAGAGAAAATAGCAAAAAAACTAGGGTTTCACGAATTACAAACCATAAACCTAAAAACTAGGGTTTATAAATTTACACATATAACTACAAACTAGGGTTTCATGAACTACAAACCACAAACCTAAAAAAAAGGATTACAAATACCTAGACCATATACCTAATCTATAAGAACAAATGTAAAGAAAGCTAGGGTTTCTTGAACTAGAAACCACAAACTTAAAATCTAGGGTTCACATATTTAGAAATAGAACTACAAACTATGTTTTATGAAATCATTAGATTTGTTAGTCTCACTTAACTAGAAACTAGTAGAACCATATACCTAGAAGATATATACCTGCACTACGACATAGCTAGGGTTTCATGATCTACATTGGATGTAATTTTCCTTTCAATTATGCATGTGGTTGAAGCATGTTAGTGGTGTTGATGGGACATTATCATCATATTGTACAAATTCAACCTCTTTTGCAACCGACATACATTGACATAGACCCCAATCAATCCATTTTTCATGCAGACAGGACTGTCAAACTAAGAATGATTTCCAGCCAAGTCAAAATGATTATCACAGTCCAAAACACTAATTTCCATCTTTCCAAAATGAGTGTACAATCCCAAATGCAAGTACTGATCATAAACAAGAGTTGAAATGGCAATTTGAATTAGTGAAATGTAATGTCAAAACAAAAGTATTTCCATCCAAGCATTTAGCATTATGACAGTCCTATATTTCAATTTTTAGCTTGTCAAGAAAAAGGTACAATCTTTTAAGTAAACATGACTGATAAACAATTTTATAAGTGCCAAGTTTTCAAGCCAATGGGACTCTTAGACCAAATCAAATTTCCAGTCAAGTAAAATTTCTTATGACAGTTCAAGATGTAAGTTCCATTCAAGTACGAATGATAATAAGTATTTTTAGCTTGTCAAGAAAAAGGTACAATATTTTAAGTAAACATGACTGATAAACAATTTTATAAGTGCCAAGTTTTCAAGCCAATGGGACTCTTAGACCAAATCAAATTTCCAGTCAAGTAAAATGTCTTATGACAGTTCAAGATGTAATTTCCATTCAAGTAGGAATGATAACAAGTATATTCACTTGGCTTTTGATGACACAATGACTTGCAAGCAATTGAAGGCCTTTTCTTGTATTTTTCCAAGTTATGGATGTTTATATACCACTCTCAAATTTGTTTAAGTATGGCTGGGAATGATTTTTTAGATACAGTCCCTTTAGGGTTTCTTTGTGCCACTTTAAATTGGGTTATGGACAAATTTGAGGTGAGGCGTTAGTGAGTGGGTAAGATAGGAAGGAAAGGAAGTGACCTTAGGCTATGATAGGTGGGAAAGAGGGCTATTAGGGCTGCCCTAAATAGGATATTACAATCAATAATTTATGGTATCTTAGGATGAGTTAGCGGTGTTCTAAGGATGTCCAAAATGGATATTACAGTCAGAGATATTATAGAACCTCTTTCTCCCATAATTTTTTAATGTATGCATTGTGGAATATGAGCTATGTTTTACTTATTTCACTATGGTTTATAAAAGGAGTTCTCATGAACCTCTAACCCTAACTTATGTGAAGTAATCCATTCTTAAGATTTGAAGTATTTCATTTGATTAGTCTATAAATAATATGTGACATATGACAACAATCCTAGCCACACTAATATACAAACAAAAAGGTACTTTATAAGAGGCCACAAGAGATGGTTAGGTAGGGTTACTATTAGGGTTTCCCTCCTAGGTTTAGGGTTTCATCATTGATTCTAAATCCTAGGTTATGCATGCTAACCCCAAAACACCATCTGGGTCATGGTTTCCTCATTGATTATAAAGCCTAGGTTATGCATTCTAACCTTTAAAATTCAGTTAGGGTTAGGGTTTCCTCGTTGATTCTAAACCCTAGGTTATGCATGCTAACCCTTAAATCGTTAAAATTGCAACAAGTATAATAGATCGTTAAAATGGAAATTGCTCAACAATAGCATAACAAATATGTATGTATTCAATGAGAGTAAGCAATGTCAAATTCGTCTTCAAATGATATGAATTTTCAAATTTATCAAAATCAATGTTTTCCAAGTAGATGTAACAAATGCAAGCCAACAACAATCATGTTCAATATGATTCTTAGCTCATCAATAATATGAAATTTCCATTCAATAAAATGGTAAGAGAAGATATTTCCAATATCAATTTCTAGCTTGCAAAATGAGACAATAATTACTATGTAAATACCAAAGGAAAACAAGTGCTTTATATTGCAATTTGGACAATGAATAAGACTGTAGGTGTTAGTATGTTGGTTCAATATGAGTTAGGCTTCATCAACAATAAGTATTGTAAGCACATCAACTGTAAACTACTACTACATTTGACATAATGTATGCAAATTTGTAATAAAGGCAGAGTAATATAAAAAAGTGCAAAATGATATATTAATATACATAAATTTCCAATCATATATAGTACTAGTGAAAAACGGAACATAGTTCCCTATGTATATACAATGGAAACTCGTGCCGTATACAAAATATGGAAACTTATGCCCTATAAAAAATATGGAAACTCATGCCAAAATGCCACATCATGGCTAGTGTAGATAGGAGGGTCTCTCAATCCTCCTTCCCACCCTTGGAGCTCCCAAGTGCACCTCAAAAATTGATCTTCCTCTTCTTTGAGCTAGAGGAAGCTCAATTCTTCTAGCCGCTTCAACCACCTCCCCTTGGGCTCTGAAATGACAACAATCTAATGTCAACTCCTAAAGGAAATTATACAAGTATAAAAGACAATTTAAAAATCAAATTACTTTTTCAAATATTAAATAGCTCACCTCAGACGAGACCGTAAGTGGTGAGCGGGCTACCCTCCTCCCTGATCACAGTCTCTCGGCAATGTCACCCTACAACATTTAAACAGTAAGATAACTCATACAATTTACTGCATATGTTATTTTTTGTTAATATTTGATGATATTTTCATAAACTAATAAATCTCATCGTGAACACAACAGGCTGGTCTCGGGGGCTGGAAGGTGGAGCAATCGGCTGGTCCTCAGGGGTGGCATGTGGAGCAGTGGGCTGGACAACCTGCTATGATGCTAGGGTGGATGGCATAGCAGAGGATTTAGCCACATAAATAGTAGCTACAAAACTAGGGGGCATGATGGGAGAGGGCGTGGACTGGAGTGGGCGAAGTGGTGATAAATGACGATAAACCCCAACTGGCTGTAGAATGGAAGGAGCCACCCTAGAAGAGAAAATAAGTGTGGTGGGGGAATATGGGGGAGGGGGCTAAGGTCTGGGATGGGGTGGAGGGATGGGTGAATGCGGATGGATGGTTTATCGTGTTCAGAGGGGGGATGGTCGAAACAAGGGAAATTGCAAGGGAGGGGGTGGATGGGTGGGGCGGGGGGAGGGAGCAAAGGCTGGGATGAAGAAGGGGGAGATGGATGGAAGTGTGTTGGTGGATGGGAGGCAAGGGATGGATGGAACTGGGTGGGGAGGGATGCGGGGAAAGGGACATGTATGCCAAGGGATACACCTGACATATATGGTGGGAAAAAGGTATTCGATGGAGAGATAGTGACACCGACATGCCTATGTACTCAAACCTGCATACATATTCATGTCTTCGTATATTAGTACATAAAAAATATAACTTTACAAATCCAAGCTATCAAAAATGAAATGAAATTTATTCTTTATTACAAGATACCTACTCACGAGGGGATCTGTTGATCCCCACGGGGATGGATGATCATTCACTCATGTGGAAACCTATTCATTTGCACAAAAATATTTAGATTCAATTATTAAATATTAACTACATTGGAAAAAAATATTAACTACTAACATTAAATTTAATTACTGAAAGAAAAATACCTGTTTGTATGGTGCCGCGATGTCCTCTGTAGTTGCCATGGCTCCATCTAGGTTGAAGGAACCAACATCCTCCCACTCAGCACTGAATAACTATACATTAAAAGAAATCAAGTCATCAACATCTGAATTTAAGTTAAATTTATTAGAAATTATGAGATTGCATAACGTATAATCAATTCTTGAACATTAAATAAAATAATAACTAACATAGTGTAGGTAGCTCTCTATGGCATGCTCATGTATGGGAACATGGCATGGATTCCCACAATGAGAACAACGATGTGGAATTGGTCCCATAGAGTTGTATGGATCATCCTTAATACCACCTATAGCTGCTCTCCCTCGCCCACCATTAGTAGCCCGTGCAGAAGTGTGTCTCTCGGGGTGGTCCTTTTCACTCTGGGAGGACATAGCCACAAATGTGGTATTCCTGAGAAGGTGTTGCGTGGAACGTCTAATGAACTCATGGATATCATCTATCCCACTACCTAACCCAGGGGGTTGAGGAAGCGGGTTTGGCTCTCACCTAGGTGTAGGAGGTCCTCTGAGTGGATTCTAGTGGGCATGAGGTCGATCTTGAGCTGAGTCAAAACTAACGCCCTGGAACTCAGTGATGTCAAATCAGTTGACATGGAACCCTTATACAAACTAATCCCACAGTTTCTTGAGAAAATACTGTGGGACCTCGACATTGTTGCATGGAGTCTTGTCAAAAACTACAAACCATATATTCCTCCAGTTTTCCCTCCATTGCTGGTAATTACACCAGTCCATGCAAACTCACCTCTTCCTCACATATGGAGGTTGTCATGTTCTCGGATCTATAAATTTGAGCCATAGTTGGGATTTTGTGATATTCATTTTTTTTATATCCTCTTGGGACATACCAGTGCCATAATGTTCTCTCATTCGAGCCATATATTCGCTCAAATTGGATATCTAATTGTGGGAAATGTTTTTTGACTCTATTATGTTTTGTAGTGATGTGGCGAGGGAAACCCGAGAGGGTTCCCTGGAGTTCTTCAGTTCATCACTCAAAATTCTTAATTGGTTTAAATCCCCATGTAATTCATCTTCATGGTTTTCTTCATTTAATTCAAAGTTTTATTCGTTTAATTCAGGGTTTTCTTCATTTAATTCAGGGTTTGGGTCCTATGATTGGTTTGTTTCATTCCTTTATTGGAATGGTTCATTGGTATTTTTCATTATGTTTAGGTAATTTGTACCTGCAATATCAAAATTTTCCCATTTCAATTCATTTTCAATTTTTTTAAATTTTGTATTTTATTTGAAAAATAATAAAAGCATCAAAATAAACAAAAAAAATGGCATTCCTACTCCATCTACCTTCAACGTCATGGGTGTCGTTTTAGCCTGGTTGGACACTTTCGTTGGGCTCCTTGCCGATTGTTTTTGCTTCCTTGCGGGCTCGCGGGTCGGTCTGAGAACAAAAGAAATTGTTCACTTTTTTTTTAAACACAGGGATGCACACATGTCCCTATGTGTGATCACACAAAACATGCATGCCTGTCCACATACATGTGCACGCACTTACACGTGAGCACATCATTAGGGGCATGAACGTGCTCCTATTGTCCATGATGGCAATCCGGCGTGGAGGTTCGCCACTGCCGAAGCAGAAGTGCATGCATGTTCTTGTTTTGTTCTGCTCACACACTCCCATTGCATCATATTTGGGTAGCAGGTTCTTACGAGCACCCATATGCTTTATATTGAATATGTTTATGACTACATTAATTTGAAAAGAAAATTTACATATACATTGGTCTTGGAATGCCATACACTTTCTCCCTCTATAACCAACCTTTCCCCCTTTTTCTATCTAACACACATCCACGTACCCTCTCCATCGCTCATTATCTAACCATTGTTATTTATCTCCTTCACTATCCCTCTACCTCTATAATCATCCCTCAACCCTCTCTCTCCGTTATCTCTTCTCCCCTCCCTCCCTCTCCTTCTACCTCCATGTGTTCCATCCTCTCACTCTCTACATACCTCACTTTCTCCCCCTACCTCCTCTCTCCACCCCCTTCTCTCTCCCCCCTATTTCCTTCTCGCTCATCCTCTCTACCCCTCTATCTAAATATCCCCTCCTTCATTATCTCGCCACTCCCCACTCAAACAAACTTACACTTGAAAACCAACACCCTCTCTCCCTCTATAACCAACCTTCCCCCCTTTGTCTCTCTCACACACATCCACACACCCTCTCTCCATCCCTCTTTACCTAACCATCACTATTTCTCTCCTTCACTTTCCCTATACATATACAACCATCCGTCAACCCTCCCTCTCTTCATCTCTCCCCCTCTCTACCTAAATCCCCCATCCTTCCTTATCTCACCACTCACCCCTCAAACAAACTTACACATCTCTTTGTCTTGGAACACCACACCCACTCTCCCTCTACCAACATCGATCCAAATTCTAGGCTCTATCAAGCCCCAAGAGGGATCAAATCTATCTAGGTGCAAACCTCTTATTAAGTATTGCACTCAAGGAGCTATTGATTTGATACAAACCAAAAGACACATCTTTTTATTTAAGGTCATATAATATTTTAATTATTATTATTTAATATTATTTATGGTTGAGATGTAATATTTTTATTATTAATATTTAATATTATTTATGGCTGGCATATAATATTTTTTATTTTGCTAGGAACGGACATTACAACATCTGCCCCATACATTGTTTTAAAACCATGTGCAAGGCCCTCCTAAAACCATGGGTTGTTTAGGAGGCCTTGCACATGGTCTTCAAACCATTTGCAAGGCCCTCCTAAACCATGTACTATAAAACCATGAGTTGTTTAGGAGGCCTTGCACATGGTTCTGAAACCATTTGCAAGGCCCTCCTAAACCATGTACAGTAAAACCATGGTTTGTTTAGGACAAGGCCAACATTTTTTGGTGGTAATTCAATTTTTTATTTTTTATTATTTTCTTAGGTAGGAACATTACAACACCTCTCGCATATTGTGTTATTTTTTTTACTGACATTTTTTTAGTGGATAATTAAATTTTTTATTTTTTATTATTTTGTTAGGTAGGAACATTACATCTCCCCCATATTAGGTTGTTTTTGTAGATGACATTTATTTTGGCGGATAATTAAAATTTTATTTTTTATTATTTTGTTATTAACAAACATTACAACATAATATCCACAAACGTTACAAGATATTCCACATAACCTTACAAGATATCCCTCATTCTGGGATGTAGAGTGCCTCTCAACGCAATAACCAACCTTCCCCCTTTGTCTCTCTCAAACATATCCACACACCCTCTCTCTCTCTCCCCCTTCCCTCCCTCTAAAACCAATCCTTTGTTACCCGTACCTCCCATTAAAACCGTTTCTCTCTTCCCCCCTCCCTCCCTCCCTTTCTTTATACCTCCATGTGTTCCATCCTATCACTCACTCCATCCCTCACTTTCTTCCCCTACCTCCTCTCTCCACCACCTCGCCTCCCCCACAAATTCATTCCCTCTCTTCCTGTCTCTATCTAACCATCGATATTTTTATTTTTCACCATGCCTCTGCCTCTAAAACCATCCATTAACCCTCTCTCTCTCTCCCTTCCATCCCTCTAAAACCCTTCCTTTGTTACCCCTCCCTCCTGCTAAAACCCTTTCTCTCTTCCCCCTTCCCTCCCTCCCTCTCCTTCTACCTCCAAGTGTTCCATCCTCTCACTCACTCCCTCCCTCACTTTCTCCCCCTACTGCCTCTCTAAACCCCCTTCTCTCTCCCCCCAAATCCATTTCCTCTCTTCCTCTCTCTATCTAAACATCGATATTTATCTCCTTCACCATGCCTATGCCTCTAAAACCATCCATGAATCCTCTCTCTCCCCCCGTTCCCTCTCTAACCATGCGTCGTCTCTCTCGCTCGTGAAATCAATCCAGTGGTTCAAGCCTTCATATCTCATCTTTCTCACCATTCCTTAATATCCATCTCTCTCTCTCTCTCACACACACACACACACAATCCCTCATCTCTATCCCTTGGTGTAACAATACTTGAACATCCTTCAATTCCCTAAATCCCTCCTCTCTCACACACTTTTATTATCCCACTCTCTCACCCACTAACCATTCCCCCCCCTCCCCCTCTCTCTCTAACCCCCCCAATTTATCTCTCTCACTCACACACTCTATACCTCTCTTTATACCACCACTCCATCCATCACTATCCTCTCTCTCATCCCTCTCACTCTTTAACCGCCCCCTAATTATCTCTCCCTCCATTATGCTATATATTTTCTCCATCCATTATCCTATATATTTACTACACCCAATCATCTCTCCCTTCTATATATCTCCCTTTCCAATCCCTCCTATATCTCTTCTCCCTATCCTTCCCTCCCACTTATATGTATTCCCCTCCCATCAATCCATTCCCTTTATATTTCTCCTCCCTTCATTCCCCCCTCATATCTCTCCCCTACCCATCCCTCAATTCCCCTTTTATTTCTCCTCCCTTCATCCCCCCAATATCTCTCCCATACCCATCCCTCCCTCCCATGATCCCCTCTACACCTTTGTCTCCATCCTTTGACTTCCCCCACTCTTATAGATTAATCATTGTAATGTTAATTTCTCCTATCTCTTATCCACTAAATCGCATGTGAAATATCACATATGTGTTATATCACCTATGTGATATATCACATATGTGTTATATCGCATATGTGATACAATGATCACATTTTACATAGTGTTCGTTAGGTGTAAACCATTGTATGCATAACGCATGTGTGATATAATGCATATGCAATAAAATGGACAAGCGTTATATCGCATATGTGATATCGGTTTTATAAAAATGTTGTGTTGCAAGCAGTGGGCCAGTTTTACTCTAGAAAAGAGTGTTCATTCCTCTAAAACCGTGCACAAAGAACTATTACAAAATTGGGTCATGAGCACGTCATGAGAACCATCCTTGGTGTATTAAACCTTCAAATTTTATACCACATATTAATCACATGCCAAACATTTCCTATGCATGGGATATGTTGTGGGATTTTCAAATGTGATATAACCACCACCCCCCAAAGTCCAAATTGTCATGACTTTTAAGGGAGGTTTTCTAAAAATCACCTTAAAAGGACCTTTAGGGGGGGTTTGACTCAACCCCCCAAAAAAAATTCATGACAATTGGAATTTTGAGGGAGGATTTATCACAACTGCCCCTACAAGTCCAAATTCACATAACTTTTGGTGGTGACTTTAAAACAATCGCCCCCAAAATCCCAATTATCATTCCATTTGGGAAGGCTTTAAAAAAATCACCCCCAATAGTTAATTTATCATTACTTGTAGGGAGGTTTTAGAAAATTCCTATAAAATAACCTTTAGGGGGGGTCTTTCCAACCCCCCACCCCACCTCCGAAAGTACTGAGAATTGGACTTTTGTTTTTTTTTTTTCGGGGG
>LPNX010566880.1:7577-30420 GCA_001517045.1 Pseudotsuga menziesii
AAATTAAATCAGTAGCATAAACACTACCGGTTGACATAATTTATATATATATAACAAATTAACAAAAAAATTCAATTTAACTACAAATTTTCAAAAATCCGGCAGCATTTCTACTTGCCAGTACACATTTTAAACATGAAAATTATAAAAACATACATTTACCAAATTTTAAAACAAATTATATAAATTTATTAAAAAAAAAATTTAAATTCCATTTAAATTGAAAAACAATTACTTAAACCGTTACCTCTTGGCTTTGACTCCATCCTGGCGAGGTTGGGTTGCTTCGGGGTGCTTGGGTTGCTTCGGGGTGCCAATCCTTACGCTGCTGTTCCATTGATTCTCGGTCGAGCTTCCACAGTGAAATTTTGCTGAAAGAACGGCCACGGCCCCCGTGGCCTCTTTTTATAATTTTTTCGACACAGGCACCTCGGTCGAGGTATGTACCTCGACAGCGGTCCATACCTCGACCGAGGTATTTATTAACCCTCAGTCGAGGTTTTAATACCTCGACCGAGGGTTAAGAAATACCTCGGTCGAGGGTTGAACAAAACCTTGGTTGAGGGCTTGATAAAACCTCAGTCAAGGGCTTGATAAAACCTCGGTCGAGGTGCATTTTTCTATTTTTGCTGAAATGTGCTTGCCAAAAAGTGTTACCTAGGTTCGCGGATTCACCCTTATCTCCTGTCATCACTCCTCAACTCAAAAAACAAACTGTTAGTGTTTCGTCCATATCTCTTTCGTTTTTCAACCATTTAAAAAAAAATTTGTATGGTGCACTAAAGAACACCGAGCTCTACATGCTATAAAAAACCCATTTCCAAATAATTGCATTAAGACATTCAAACGCTGCACCCACAATTGACGTACCGTTTTCGAGGTTTGATCTCTTAGATAATAAATAAAAAAATTAAAAAAATTATTTTTATTATTGGAAAAATAGTCATGCACTAGTACTATATGTTCTCTATATGTATACTGATTTTCGTAAGTTTATTACATCATTTAGTCACTCAGACGTTGCACCCACAAAAACATATACCTTATAATTTATCCAAAAAATAAAAATTTCATGTTAAAAAATATCTAACTTCAGATAGTTAACAGCATTTTCAATAGAAAAAAATTATATATTTGGAAAGGCCATTCAATTTCCTACATTTCTTGTGTTTTACTCATCGCAAGATTCATTGTGTAAGTGTCTCAAAATATCCATGCAAGTTGATGGATGTCTGTTTTTTTAGTTTTCTATTGCATCTAACGTGCCAAAAGAGACCCTCATCTTTGTGCACTCACCCTCCCCTACCTTCCCACAGTGGTATGAGAGCTTGGTTCAGTTTTTTTTTCTTTTTTTCTTATTTGTTTGGAATAATTTGAAATTTAGTTTATTATGGATACTAACAGTAATGTAGTACAACCACAAATTTCGGTGTTGAGTGAAAGAAGCTATGATACATGGTTTATTAAGATGAGAACTATCCTGCTTGCTTAGGATATTTGAGAGTTTGTTCACTTGGGTACACAAAAATAGATGATCAAGCTGCTAAATTGACTCTATCAAATATTGAGCATGTTCTATTGAAGGAAAATAGGAAGAAGGACAACAAAGCTATTGGTATTATTCAACAAGGCCTAAGTGAATCCATTTTTCTGAAGATATCAAGTGTCCAATTTTTAAAGAAATATTGGGTCACTCTTGAACCTTGCTATCAAGGTGTGACCAAGGTGAAGAATGTTAAGTTGCAGAACTTGAGAAGGAAATTTGAGAATCTGAAGGTGAAGGAAAGCGAGACTATTGATAATTTTATGACACAAGATATGAATGTTGTAAACTAGCTAAGGAAGTATGGTGAATACATCTCAGATCAGCATGTGATTGGAAAATTGTTGAGATGTTTGCCAAAGAAGTTTGAAGTAGTGGTTGTTCCAATTGAAGAGTTTCAAAATCTCATTAAAATGCACATTGATGAGCTGACTCGCTCTTTGATTGCCCATGAATCAAGAACGAATAGGTATGATGATACTCTATTAGAAAATTCTTTTAAATCTCAGTTACATGTTACTAGAGGTAGAGGCATAGGAAGAGATAGTAGTAGAGGAAGAGGAGGTCGAAGTGTTGATCCTAGTGACAACAGAAATGATTCAGAATCTGAAGAGAAGTTACAATAGAAAACTCCTAGTGTAATGGGGAGTAGCAACAGAACATGGCAGCCAAGAAATCATAGGTATGATAGATCTAAAGCTCAATGTTTCTATTGTAAGAAATTTTGGCATTTTGCTCACAAGTGATGGAAGAAGCAAGCATATGTTAGTAAGCTGTCTACACACATTATAGAGGAGACTGAAAATGAAGAGAAACCTATGTTTTTAACTTGTAATTTACCCACGAAAGTTCAAAAGATATATGGCTTCTGGACAACGCTTGCAACAACCACAAGATTGGAAATAAAGAATTATTTTCAAGTCTAGATACAAGCATTCAGTCTGAAGTGAAGTTAGGTAATGACAATAAGGTAAAAGTTAATGGTAAATGTGTGTTTGTTGTATATGCAAAGAATGGTAAAATAATAACAATTCATGATGTTTATTATGTTCCTGGTTTAATGTGTAATTTATTAAGTGTTGGACAATTAATGGAGAAAGAATACATAGTGTTCTTTACGAACAAAGTATGCACTATTTATGACAAATAACCAAGTAAGCAATTGATAGCCAGAGTAGAGATGACAAAGAATAGAATGTTTCCGCCAATTATGATAAATGATTTGACTAACTCTTTGATTCTTATAAAACTAAGAGTTTAGATCAATCATGGTTCTGGCATTTGAGCTATGGTCATTTACTTTTTGGTGGCTTAGATTTGCTACAAAAGAAGCAGATAGTAAAGGGTTTCCTGGTATTGAGCAACCAGCACACTCATGTGAGAGCTACATATTGGGAAAGAATCATAGAGAGAAATTTATTTCTGGAGTCTCTTATAGAGAAAAAGCACCATTAGAGATGGTACACACATATTTGTGTGGACCGATGCAAACACTTTCTTTGACTGGTAATGTTTATTTTATGACTTTAATTGATGATTTAAGTAAAAAAACTTGGGTGTATTTGTTGAAACTAAAATCTCAATCTTTTGATATGTTTAAAAGTTTTAAAGCTATGGTTGAAAAGGAGAGTGACAGATTTATTAAAGCCTTGAGATCAAATAGAGGAGGTGAGTATATGTCAAACGAATTTGTGTAATTTTTTCAATACTATGGAATTCAAATACAATTTACTGCTTGCTACACTCCACAACAAAACATAGTAGCAGAAAGAAAGAATCAAACCATTATGAACATGGCTCGAAGTATGATGAAGGAGAAGCATATTTAGAATGAATATTAGGGAGACATTGTTACTTGTTTAGTATACATTCTGAATAGAATCCCTACTAAGAGCGTGAAATATCAAGTTCCCTAGCAAGCATGGAGTGGTAAGTATAGCAACATATCTCATTTAAGGATTTTTGGGTATGTAACTTATGCACATGTAATTGAAGATATGAGGATAAACTTAGATGACAGAAGTCAGAAATGTATTTTTGTTGGATATAGTGAAGAATCTAAAGCATATAGACTCTATAATCCCATCACCAAGAAACATGTCATCATCATAGATGTGGTGTTTAAGGAAGAAGAAACATGGGATGGAAGCATAGATAAGTTAGTTGAAGAGGACATTGTTACACCTCAGGCATAAGATGAAGAAGATGAACATGGCATACATGGAGGACATTTAACTCCACATACATGAGCAGTAAGAACGAGTGTTAGAATGCCCATAATTCATTAACATGGTGAACCATGGTGGATGACAAGGAACATGATCGGAGGTAAGTAATGAATCAAATCCTACATTAGCTTCATTAAGAAACATAGTTAGAGGCAAGAAGACTAGAATTTTAAGAGAATTGTATGAGAAAAATGATGAAGTAGATCAAGTTTCAAATTTGCATTAGAATCATGTGATCGTGTAGATTTTGATGAGACTATTACAAAGGATGTTTGGATAAAAGCAATGGATGAAGAAATTGATGCCGTAGAAAGAAATAATACTTAGGATCTTGTAGATTTTCCTGATAATAAAAATTGTATTGGTGTCAAATGGATTTATAAGACTAAGTTAAATGTTGATGGTGATGTTGAAAAATGCAAAGCAAGACTTGTAGCTCATGGGTTTAGTCAACAACCTAGTATTGATTATAATGAGACTTTTGTACCTGTAGCCAGACTTCATATGGTAACGATGGTATTAGATATTACTTCTCATAATAAATGGTATGTACATAAAATGGATGTAATGTCTGCATTTTTGAATTGATCGTTAGAAGAAGAGGTTTATATGAGAAAACCTCCTGGATATGAAATTGATGGAAAAGAAGAAAAGGTCTACAAATTAAATAAAACATTGTATGGATTGAATCAGGCACCGAGAGTATGGGACAATAGGATTGATGAATACTTGAATAGTGAAGGATTCAACAAAAATCCAAGTGAGCCAACCTTGTATACAAAGGTAAACCAAGAAGGTAAAATACTGATTGTTTTCTTATATGTGGATGATTTGATCTTCACTAGAGATCTTTCAGTAGATGAGTTTAAGAAAACCATGAAAATAGAATTTAAGATGACTTATTTTGGAATGATACAATATTTTCTTGGTATTGAAGTAACTCAATGTGAAGACGATATTTTTATTAATCAAAATAAGTATGCAAATGACGTATTGAAAAGATTCAGAATGATGAATTGTAATCCAACTGTAACTCCAATTTCAACTAGAAAAAAACTCAGTAAGGAGGATGATGGGTCAAAAGTTGATCAAATGTTATATAAGAGACTGGTAGGAAGTCTCATGTACTGAACTACAACATGACCTGATATAATTTTTGCAGTAAGTTTAATTTTGAGATTTAAGGAATATCCAAAGAATACCCACTGCAATATGGAAAAAGGATTCTAAGATATATTACTGGAACAACAAATTTTGGTATCTAGTATACCTCAAACTCAAATTTTAAGTTGATTGGATATAATGACAGTGATTTTGCAGGCTCTGTAGATGATAGAAAGAGCACATATGGATATGTATTTAGTTTTGGATCGGGATAAGTAGCATGGGATTCAAAGAAGCAACCCATAGTGACATTATCCTCTGTTGAGGAAGAGTATGTTGCAGTAACAACAACTGCATGTCAAATTGTGTGGATGAGAAGAAATCTTTCTAAGTTAAAACATGAACAAGATGAACCAACTCAAATTTTTTAGTGACAATAAATCAACCATTGCACTATCAAGAAATCACGTCTTTCATAAAAGAAGTAAGCATAATGATACAAGGTATCATTTTATTCTAGAATTGATAAACAACAACGAAATCCGTATGGAATTTTGCAAATTAGAAAATCAATTTGCAGACCTGTTTACAAAACCTTTGGGAAAAGAGTTGTTTGATCTTCATTGGAAAAACATTGGGGTTTGTAAGCTGTAACAAATATCTAGTGTTACAAAAATTTTATTTTTGGTTGTAGTAATTAAGGGGGAGAATGTTGGGAGTCGTTAATTACTCCATTGACTGGCCGTCGAAATTTTCAAGAGTCGGTTAATTACTCCACCGCCCAGATTGGTAGCTGCTAAAACTTTGATAAGGAAACACCGCTCAGATCTCTAACTTCCAAAATTATGAAGAGTCACAACACCGCCACACTGCCACACCGAGTTACATATATCAGATTATTAATTTTTGAAAATCTGTTTTGCCTGAAAAGGATCGAGACAAGAAGCGCATATCATTTTCTGAAAATCCAAAAGAGGTTCTCCGACATACTATAACACTGTAACAAAATATTTATAAATAATTTTTGTATTATGAAGGGTCAATTAGCACTTAATGACCGACTTAGTTGAAAATCTATAAATACTTATTTTATAATTTTTATTGATACACATACGGATATATACACAATAGACAAAGTAAGATATAGAGAAATATATACAGAGTTGAAACTCAAATATTTTACTGTGATTTTTGTGTGTTATACTCTGTCTTTGAGTTTGAAAACTCAGATTTGTTTTTGCAGTTAGTTTGTTGAGAAACTAGAGTATATTTTAATTATAAATGTATTAATGTGTTTGATTTCTGAAACAACGTATTAGTCGTAAGTTTATGAACGCAAGGGTCATCAAAACGGAGTTAAACAACTAGCTCCAGCTCAGTTTCAACTCCACTGCAACTCGACTGTAACTGTCCTGTAGATCATTGTTAGATGAAAATTCAGTTGCAACACCACTTATAGATTATTGTTAGCTTCAAATGCCAGCTGTGAGACTCCTATAGGTGTTGATTTAAGTTTTTAGTGATAAGTAAGTGTTGCTAAAACATAGAGCAAAATTCCATTGCCTTCCCACATTTTTGTGGTTTCTTTTATGTAGTTTATTATGGTTAGGGTCTACTTTGTTTTATGTTCTGATCGACCTTCAAACACAAACAATTTCAATAGCCCATATTCACTTTGAAATTTGAATTGCAAACTACTACGGGAATGGTTGTTGAACTTTAATGAAATTGTATAATGAAATGAATGATCGATTTAGCTGAACTAACGATATTGGCATCCACGTATGATGGGCACTTGTTATCAATCCAAATTCCACTTCTCCATTCGAGTGCCAACACTTCATTTGTTGGCACACAAAAGGACACTTATGGATTGAAGGTTGCCTAAAACACTATAGATGGGCATGACATGAGAGGCATTCACTATCCACTTAGCTTGCCAATTTTACCTTTTTACATGTTGATTTCTGCACACGACTCTTTCCATAGCAACTCACGTACATACATGACTATTTCCACAGCATATCGCGTACTGTACGTGGGTATTGTCATTACAACCCGCATATAGATCTATATGTGGGTTTCCCTTATAGAAACTCATGTGTCATGCGCGAGTTACTAGTATCAATACTCGCGTACACATCCATTCGACATTAAAAATAGTAAACATGACTAATGGAGATTTTTTAAGCCTTAAACATTAACTATCTTAACTGTCTCAACCTCCTCAACCTTCAAAACTACTCTATTTTCCTATGTATAAATAGAGGCCTTGGGGAGGGCATTAATCAATCATAATTGGAGAGAAAAGTTATGCTGGTGGTATATCTTTAGAAGTATTTGGAGCAGCAGAACTCATAATCCTTTGGTTGCAGAGGAGTCCTTGTTTCAGACGTTGGGTTGTACACTTATCTCATTCACTATTGTTAATAAAGAGAATCCTTCTTCCAACTGTGTGTTGACTCTCTTTCATGTATCATGTTTTAATGAATATTTATGATTAAGCACTCTATATATTGTTTATATAACTTGTCATCTATACATGTATAAGATTGTATTTGGAGGATTTTCTATTTGCAAGTGAAGGAGGTGCATCCCTGAAAGCTTTGGAGAGAAGTAGAGCGGGAGAAGACAAAGCTTGGATCAACTGTCATTAATTGGGTGAGTCCATCATATCTTCCTATTTCCTTTCTGTACTTTAAAGCCGATTGTCTACAAGTTTTAAGAGTACGTTGGTAACCCCAGACCCTCGGTTATAAGGGTGTTTATTCCTAAACAACAGAACTGGCGACTTCGTTGGGGAGCCTAGACTACTGTGGGTTATTTCTGGTTCTGTTGCCCAGTCTTTTCCTTGATTGTGTGTGTGGTATTCTATATTGGTTCATGCTTAAGTTAGTGTTTGAAGACCTTGGAAAATTTCCTTTTTATTAGAAAATTTCATACCTGTACACGGGTTTCTCTTGCATACAGTCACATATAGAGGCCTGCATACGCGGGTTGCTCTCTAGGACAGTCACATACAATACACGGGCTGCCCTTATACACAGTCCCATACAAGCCTTAGCATTTGAATTTTTGGGTTAGGGTTTGCTTGTCCCTATCCCTTTATAAAATTTGTTTGCTGGTTGGTCTTCCTTATGAGCATTACGCTGTCAGTTTGATGACCTTGTTGGCCACACCTTGTGCTTTCTCATAAATCCCTTGAGTTTCTTTTGTTTGGATTGTTTTCTGTTTGCAATTTGAAGTGGATTTTCCTATTTGGGTTATAGGTTCAAGTGTTGGTTGTTCGAATAAGTGATCAGGGTTCTGGACACCATTTTTCCAAATCTATCTTTGGATAGTGATTGGTTTGTCACTTACCTTTGTGTGCTCTCAGTGATTTCTTGTCATTATACCCGCCCAAGCTAGGGTTCCAAGTCTTCCCTTTTTGGTTGATATTTGGACTTATTAATCTGTTTTACTTCACTTTACTTTCTTTATACAGTTGGTTTAATTCAAGCATACTCAAGTTTAGTGCATTTAGGTGCATAGTAGTCTTTGAGCATTTTAAAAAGTGAAAAGAAAACATTTTGAAGCTTTTGCATGTGATTTTTCATAGAGTAGTTTTACTTTCAGTTTTTAAAATATAATCTCAAAAAACTACAAAAATATAGTCTTAGTGTTCTCTTTATCGTTACATTTTCATCAGTTTATATTTACAAAAAAAGAAAAAAGAAGTTTGTTTTAGTAGTGATAATTTCCTTTGAAAACATACACCTTTGCTTTTACATTTCTTATAGAGTCAAAAACATCATAGTACTTCACTCCACTTCCTTCTGAGTAAAGAAATAGCCCTTAAAATGAACGCAATAATTAAAATTTACTAGTAATTTTTATTTTTTAGGGCCATTCACCTACTAGCTTAGGCTAAACTTGTGGGATAGGAAGTGTAAACTTCCCATAAGTTTTAAAATTCAGACATAGTGGACCATTCGATAGGTAAATCCTTATCTTTATCGATTGTATCTGGGAAGCTCCTCTCAAACAGGATTCAAGCACGAGGCTGCATGGAGGCATTGGACTGAGGAGATAACCCTTAGATTCCTTGTCGAAACATAGATCAGGACTTTTACGCATCTGGGGATTCTATCCTAGACAGAGTTTCAGGCTCAGCTACCCTGCCCATGCATGCGAGTCAGGCTTGCCACTACCCCCCGAGACTGTTGGTATAGCTAAGGTAGCCTTTAGTCTCTTGACATTTAGGGTTCATACCTAGGTAAACTGGAAGGCTATTTCTAGTTCACCTTGGACGGGCTTGGAAGGCAACCCTTGTTGAATATGTAGGAGGGAGGTGGGTGATTCCTCCGCTTGTGCCTAAGTACGTCTTCAAGGACGCCAAGTAACTGTTCTTCAACTTTCTTCAGGAAAGCATATCTTTTACCCTTGCTGACTGTTGAGACTTTAGGAATTTTCGTAGTGATTGCTCTATGGTTTGTCTATGTTTAGCTGACCTTAGGGTTGAATTTTTAAATTTACAATCATGGACGACCAACCTATAAGAAGGTCATGAAGGTTGCAAAACCTTCCTCCTCTCGTCACATTGGAGCCTCCACCTCCACCTCAAAGGCAAAGATTGGACACGGACGGTTCATTTGAACTGATAGGAGTAAGTGAAGTTTCAGGTGAACCAACACTTAGAGCTAACCCCTTTGATTTTAGCATAGTTGAGATAGAAGACTTGCAGGCTGACGAGTTTGCAAGGAATTTTAATACACCCTTGACTGACTTAAACGATCCTATGATCATCTAGGTTATACCTTTTGATTCACCTGTTTTAGGTGTCCCTATGGGCAGGATTATGTTTACTGCAGGAGAAAGTTCTTTTTATTTCACCTCAGCCCTATCAGCTGAAGGGGTGCTACCTCCCCCAGTAGGTGCCCCTAGATCTAACATACCTACTACGCCATTGACTGCAGCAAGTCGGGTGGTCCAGCTGCCGGTTCCCATAATCCTAGAAGGTGCTTCTGGTGACATGGTTACCGGGATTCCCAGTATAGCTACTGTTCCTTCCTCCTTTACACACACTGCCAAGAGCAGTCTGGTAGGATCCTCGGCTTTCGTCCAAGGATTTCCTTGGAATGGGGGGAATATTCCCCCATCCACTCCATACGTAGGTGTTATAGAGATTTTCACCACCCTAGGTGAATCACACTTTGTATGGCCTTCCCCTGTCCCACTGCAGACTCTTTAGACCCCATGGACCACATTTTATCCTTTGATGTTTCCTTGATCATCCCTACAACTATATAAAAAATGATATACACGGCCTTTTACCTGATAAACACGTACATACGCGGGTTTGACCCCTATAACCGCATACATCGGGATGTGTAAATAATCCAAATCCTTTTGGAGTTTTCCTTGACATGGATCTGAGTCATTTGACTCCTGGCCTTCCATATGCCTTGAGATCGCTCGGATTCGACCCTTCATTATCCCTTGTGAAGCTATATAAGGAACCCCTTGAGACATTAAAGGCATATAGAGAGAGATTGAGAGCAAAGAAATTATAGTCCATTGTTGCCGGAACTATACTTGAGTCTGCATCCCTTTGTCCCTTTGGAGCACTTTTTTGTTCTTCCCAAGCTTGCCTTTGCTAGTGAGCTTGCTATCGAGAGATGGAGGATTGAGGTGGTGGAGGCCCAAGTGGGGGATTCAGTTTCTCTGGTTCGCAGATGTGCCATCAGAGGTTGTATCTATCTTGTAATCTTTGATTTATATTAATAAGAACTATCTTTTCTTGTCCAATGATGTGTATTTGATTTAATGTTGTATCCATTGGAATATGTCAAATTCCTTTACATTATTGATTATATATGCTAGAATAGATCTAACAACATGATATATAGTATGCTTGTATTGTTTACTTGCTGTTGAGGAAGTATTATAGCAATTCAAGCTGAAGATTGGAAAGCTCAACGGGGATCTACTTCAACCGTCCGGAATAAGGTACGAGGTCTGATCCTTTAGTGTTAGATGTTTTATTTCTATTGCATATTGGGAAAGATTGATTTCTGGAGTCAAGTCTGTCTGTTGTGGTACCCCAAGCCATAGGAATTTCTCTCCGTAACAGTAGGCCCATCACCTTGTTATGTAGGAGTGCAGTTTGGAAACACTACCTCTTACGGGCAAGGTTTTCAAAATCCGATCTTAGCCTCGTTCATGAGCTCTCCCTTTTCGTTATTTAGAGGAGGGATATCTACTCCCTTTTTTCAAACCCCAGTTTCAACTGGGACAGCCCGAACCTCTTATACTTCACCTCCCACACACAATCCTATGGCTTATGGATGGAATCCGTTTCACAGTAATCCATCCACTTCGCAACCGACGGCAAAGGGAAACCCCACCTTTACATATGGGTATTAGGGGGCAAGTCCCTCTAATCCCTAGACTGGCACTTTTAGTGCTCTGGTGCAACCCAAGCTTCCTTTCCTAGAAATGTTAAACTTGCCAGATTTGCTTAAATTAATGAACGACCCGGTGAGGCATGACCCCTCATGACCACCTGTTCCCATCAAATTGCCATCGGACATCCCTAAATTCGAGTGAAAAGTTGGTGAAGATCCTGGGGCTCATGCCACCACATTTCATTTATGGTGTTCTTCTAATTCACTGAATGAAGATTCAGTTAGGTTGAGGCTGTTCCAAAGAACCTTAACAAATAATGCAGCAAAATGGTACATTGAGTTACCTTTTGCTGCATTCAGTAGTTTTTGAGACTTTTCTAGTACATTTCTTAGCCACTTTCAGCTTCCGGTCCGATATGATTTCGGAACAGACTTGTTATCTACCTTTAGGAAGAACGAGGCTACCCAAATCTCGAATCACATCCTAGAGTGGAGGAGGTGAAAGAGCCTTATTAACGCCACTTTTCGTCCTGAGTTTTTACTTGAGTGGTTCCTTAAATCTCTGTTACCCTACATATCTAAGGATGTATCCACTTCAGGAGTGACAAATGATGAAGAAGCCATTCTCAAGGCCCAACAATTGGATTTGATTTATTCATAATCTGGGATCTTGTATGAGATTATCCTTGAGGAACCAAATCCTACCCACGATTCATAGAAACCTAAGCCTAGACCCCATGTCGATGGTGTGGTTGGGTCCGTTAACTCTCCCACTATAGAATCTTTGGCCAAACAACTTCATCAGTTGTCTATCAAGCATTCTACGATAGAGGCAGTAAAGGCTGCCCCCTCCCCCAAAAGTGCAAATGTTTTTGCACACACCTCTCAGAAGGGTGATCATCAGCTCGGTGGGAAGAAGAAGAGAGGAAATAAAGGGGAGGGAAATCAAAATAAGCAAAATCCTGCGAACAATGCTGATGGGGGCAAAAAAAAAAAAGTCAAATTCCCGTGTAAGTTGTGCCACAAGGATCACCTCACTCACCTTTGTCCCATTATGAAACAAGCCCAGAAGCTGCTTAAAGCTCAACAACCAGCTGTCCTAAAGGATCCATTTCCCATAGGGCAGAACTCTGCTTCGGCTTCTAATGTAGCAAGGGGCACTCCTGGTTCCCCTGACCCTAACTATATCAACATGGTTTGATCTTCGACTTTGCTACAGACTAGGAATAAAAATTATGAGAAAGAGAATTTTGAGAAGGTTAAGTCTATAGGTGAAACTTCTAACCCTCTCACAATCGAGAAGCCTTCTGAAACTATGCCTAAGATACCAAAAGGTGTCTTTAAGAAGACCTTGCATAACCCTAATTCTAGGGCTGCTTCAAACTACTCCGTGTTTGAAGACTTAGCCCAAACCCCATGTGCAATGTCAGCTTTAGAGGTGCTACAGAGCTATCCCACTCAACGAGATGCACTCTTACAGCCTTAGGTAGCACGGACTTGTCCATTCTCCTGGGAAAATTTCACTTGTATGATGTTAAAATTCGCCTACCTTACCATGTAGCCTTATCAATAGATGTTATCCATGGTGGAAAGACCATTGGAAGAGTAGTTGTTGATGAGGGTTCTTCTACATGTGTTATGTCCTTGTCATGTTGGAAAACTCTCGGATCCCTAGAGCTAGTCTCGTCAAACACTCTGCTTACTGCTTTCAACAAAAGGTCATTCCGTCCACATGGTATCCTACCAGATTTTGAAATTAAGCTGGCAGGGAAAGCAGTTTTTGTTGAGGTGGAAGTCATTGATGCACCTTTGGACTATAATTTGCTTTTGGGAAGAAGCTGGACTTATGCCATGTCCGCTATTGCGTCGGTCGTCTTTCGGGTGGTAGTATTTCCACATGAAGGGAAGTTGGTTACTATTGACCAACTCGATTTTCCTCGAAAAGGCTGCATGGAGTCTAATGAGTCCGCTGTGCCATTGGTTGATCAAGTCAAACCTACTGCACAGAGCTTGGGGGATGGAATGTATGCATCACTTATGGGCACATTTGATCTTCCATCCCCGATTAACTATATTGGTTCTACTAGTGTGGGGAAGTCCATAGCCATGGTTGTTGATAGGACTGATCCTTGGGTTCTCCCTTTCTCCCATGAGCCGAAAGTGCCCTTATCAGCAGTGGAATTAGCTTACCAAGATATCACTCAAACCACTGTTGATCTCATTCCAGACCCCCTCACAGTCTCAGAGGACCTAGAAGAAGTCTATTTGCCTGCTTGGGCAGAAAACTCTTCGCACTCTACAGACTGTTTAGATATGGTTTTACCTTCTCATGAAGCCATTCTGGAAGCCTTAAGCAGACATGATAAGATTTGTGAGGATATTAATCATTGATCCTATTTTCTTGCAAAGCTAAGTAGGATAGAAAATCAAGAGTTTCATATGAGACTATCAGATGATGTTGATACACCCATCAATCCTTTACCTAGGGAAGGAATGTTTGCCGAGGGGAATATGGAAAATATTTCCACCACTATCCCTATCAACATCTTTGTAAACCCTGATGTCATGGAAAACATATATATAGGTGCAAACTACTCTTCTGAGGAGATTGAAATCTATACGGCCTTGTTCAAGGAATTCTACAACGTCTTTTCCTGGTCATATGAGGAGATTCTAGGTATTGATCCATCGATAGTTGAACATACCCTGTTAACCCGCGTAAAGCGGCAACTGTGAAGGATGAAGTTGAAAAGCTGTTGAAAGCTGGTTTCATTTATCCCTTAGCTCTGAAAAAATGGGTATCCAACCCTGTTCCTGTTGATAAGAAGCAAGGGACCATACGCGTCTGTACTGACTTCAAATATTTGAATAAAACCTGTCCTAAGGACAACTATCCCACACCATTTATAGACCAGATTATAGATGCTTGCACGGGAAGTGAAGTGTTCTCGTTTATGGATGGTTTCTTCAGATACAATCAAATTCAAATAAAAATAGAAGACCCATATAAAACTACTTTCATTTGTCCTTCGGGTACCTTCACGTACAAAAAAATGCCCTTTGGATTGAAAAACGCTGGGGAAACCTTTCAACGAGCAATGAACTTTGACTTCCATGATATAAAATCCATTATCGAACCTTATCTCGATGATCTGCCTGCACATTCTTGCAAGAGGATTGACCATCCAGATCACTTATGGTTGATATTTGAATGATGCAGATACTATAAGATCTGTTTGAATCCCCACAAGTGCGTGTTCTATGTCGAGTCGGGAAGACTGCTTAGATTCATTGTGTCTAATAGAGGCATCTAAGTGGATCCATTAAAATTAGAGGCCATTGTAAATCTTCCTTGTTCTATCAGGCAACTTCAAAGCCTGCAGGGAAAGTCTAAATTTCTTCGACATTTTATCGTTAACTATGCCAAGATTACCAAGGGTTTCATGCGCCTATTAAAACAGGACACCCCATTTGTATGGGATGAAACTGCACAACTCACTTTCGAGGCATTGAAAAAAGATTTGTTGTCGGCACCTTTACTCCATTCGCCAGATTACTCTAGGGATTTTATATTGTATCTGGCCGCATCTGAGTCGACCATTGGGGTAGTCTTGGTCTAGGAAGACGATAAGCTCTAGGAGCATGTCATTTATTATCTGAGCCATGCTTTAGCCAGACCTGAACTCAGGTACTCCCACGTCAAGAAATTGGCCTTAGCAGCTGTCTATGATGTCCAGAGGTTACGTCACTACATTTTATTGAGGACTACAACAGTAGTGGCGGATGTGAATCCCTTTCAGTATGTTTTGTCCTGACGGATTGTTGGGGGAAAATTCAATAGATGGATATTCATTCTCCAAGATTTTGACTTGGATTTTCAGTTCGCTAAGTCTAAAAAATCCTTATTTTTTACTGAGCTTATAGCATAATTTCCAACGGAAGAAGATGTAGTCGTTGAGGATGACTCATTCCTAGATGAGCATATCTTCTGACCTGGTATGGAAATATACTTATCTATCTCCAGACTTTGAAGTATTCTACAGCTTTCTCGTGGGAAGAACAACGTAAATTATGCATTCATGCTAAGAACTACATCATCATAGGTGATACTCTATTTCGTAGGAGGGTAGATTCTATTTTGCGTCGATGTCTTACACATGAGGAAGCTAAGATTGTCATGAATGATTCCCATAGTGGAGCGTGTGGGGGTCATTTATCTAGGTTAGAAACGGCCTAGAGGATACTACGTGCTGGTTATTTCTGGCCCACAATCTTCAAAGATTGTGTGGAAGCGGTGAAGCGATGTCATCCTTGTTAGCTTTACACAAGAAAAATGGGGTCACATCCCGCTCCGTTGTTTTCCATTGTCTCGGTGGGCCCCTTCATTAAGTGGGGGATTGATTACGTGAAGTGCAACCTAGCTTCAACTGGGGGGCACAAATATATCATTGTCACTGTGGACTATTTTACGAAATGGGTAGAGGCAACGCCCACCTTTAAAGTCGATGGGGAAACATCAACTTTCTTTGTATTCAATTAGAAAGTTATAGCACAGTTTGGTATACCCAAAGTGATTGTCACTGACCATGGCAGTCATTTTCAAAATAGCATGATGACGGAATTGACCACTATGCTTGGATTCATACAAGAGCATTCATCTTCATACTATCCTCAAGCAAATGGTCAAGTTGAGGCTATTAACAAGAGTTTGAAGACTATCCTCAAATGTACTATTGATGCAGCCCATTCTAATTGGCATATCGTGCTATACCTTGCTATTTGGGCATACCGAACTAACGTAAAAAATTCTACGGGTTTCTCCCCCTTCCAACTCGTTCATGGAGTGGAAGTCGCTACCCTGATTGAATGTGAAATCCCATCCTTGAAAATATCTATTCATGTGTTACCCGATACAACAGAGCTTGAAGAACATCTAGTACACTTAGAACACGTTGATGAGTAGCTTAGAGATGCACTGACAACTAATCAAGCTCATAATAATAGGGTTAAAAGCCAATATGATAAATCGGTCAAGCCTCGGGTTTTCTTTGAGGGGGAACTTGTTTTGCTCTAGGACCAAGATAAGGAACCCCTGGGGGCAGGAAAATTCAAGGCCATGTGGTTAGGACCTTATGTCGTGTCGAAAGTATTGAAGAAGGGTACATGTGAGTTAATATATTTTGATGGGAATAAGCTTCTTGAGCCTAGAAATGGGCTCTATATGAAGAAGTACTATACATAGGCTTAGCAATTTTTCTTGTACTTTATTGTATGTATTTTTATTTACACTGGTTCGTCAGTTTGTGTTTTTTTACTATCTATTGGTTGTTTCAGATGTCTTCCGAGACGTTCATAGGTTTTGCTGATGGCACCAGTCGCCACACTTGTAACCTAGCTTCAGCAGCATGGGTCATTTATTCTCCCTCGGGACAATTAGTTGCCTCACGAGGCAGTTTCTTAGGTCCTGCTTCTAATAATTTTGTTGAATATAGGGTTGTAATTGAGCTTCTATGGGATGCGTTTTCATGTGGTATCACTCAGCTGGAAGACAGATTGGACTCTCAACTGGTGGTTTCCCATCTCAATCGATCTTATCAGGTGCGAAACCCTATTTTATTGCATTAGTTCATGCAAGTTACGTTATTGGAAAGAAATTTTGAATTCATTACAATCAATCACATTCCAAGAAATTAGAATTCATTGACTGATGCATATGCTAATTACATTTTGGATTGGCATCTAACACATATTTCATAAAAATATATAGCATACACATAAAAAACATTTGTAAATAAACTGACAAAATATATATATATATATATATATATATATGTGTGTGTGTGAATATCTGTCCATAGATAGGTTGAGTCTCTGATCCTCAAATCTAGTCATGAGTCCGCTGGTACAAACAGGTGGTACTCCAACCACAAACTCCTGCATGATGGCTGGGATTTTCTCAATCCTCAAAGTGGGTATTCTCTGGGTAAGCATGGCTAGCTTCCCCTCTAGAACCCTGATAAGCCCCTGGTCTTCGCCTAAGACAGGACGAACAAATGTAAGTGGATGCCCTTCAGGGAGGACCGGTCCAATATCTTTATTTTTACATGTTTATAGGGTTAGAAATCTTATACATATGTATATATCCCTATATTTTAAAATTCATAAAAATTTTAATACTTGAAAATTAAAAATTACCTATCTCTCCCCATGCTCCTCATGGAGGGAGGACAAGGTCTGGATCACCCTGGAAATCCATCCTAGCATATGGAAACTACTCCAATGCTGGAAATTGCCACTCCCACCAGAAGTAGAAGTCATCATCATATACACTCTGCATTGAGCCACCTCCTCCCTGGCGGAGGAAGATATCTCCCCATCTGCTCAACCTAGGCTGACGAGGAGATCTAATCGATAGGGGTATTGCAAGGCTCAAACCCGACACTCTGTCGAAGAATAAGGTCACCAGAATGCTAAAATATCCGAATTTCTTCCTTCTTCCTCTCTTCCAGTCCGAGAGTTGTTTTCTTAAAATCGGGATCACTCCTGAGCACCAATCATATAAATACCCCTGCATGCAGTCCACTGCCAACCTCACTTGGTTCCGTGTAGTGAGATGAAGAGAAGATGATCCCACAACCCTCACTATGGTACTTGTCAAAACCTGTAAGGGAATATCATGTATATGTGTAATAGGGATGCAACTCCCTCTCTTTTTTGTCCCCAGTGCGCAGTATACATCAATGTAGTTTTGGACACTTAGAGGATCACCACATCTGCCGGTGCCCTCCAAGTTGACTGGAGCCCCCCATCGTGATAGATTGACAATGAAGTAGATATCCTCGGAATTAATCTCCAAGGACTCACCTTGAAGGTCGAACATGCCCAAATCATGATCCCAGTAGTTTATCATGAATTCTAGTAGGTGGACATTGGCCCGCATAGGTGATGTGCAAAAGAATTTCAACAACCCACTTGAACTTAAAACATTCACAGTGGGAGCATCCTGGAGTGCTTCTTGATCCAAATATTCATGCTCACGCTCCCTCCACTCAAGCACCATCTTCACACCTAGAAAAACAATCATTGTGAAGCATTAGTTTCATATAAAAATTCAAAATTTTGACTCTATATATCTTTTTTACCCTCCACGCAGCGTACGCGACTGTCTAGTTAGACATGTCGCGTACTGTACGCAACTGTCTTTCAGACAACCCATGTACAGAATGCGTGTACACGAGTGTCAATATAGCAAACCCACGTACACAGTGTTCCTTGCTTAAGGGCGCTCAAAAATATGAAATTGGGACTCAAATTTGAAATTTGTAGGATCAAAATGAAGAGCTTGGGGTCTAGTCTTACCTGACACTTGCGGAATTAGATTTCGTCTACTGGATTGTCCACACCGATCGAATGAAGGTAGAGGTAAAAAATTGCTTCTTATGGCTAAAATTCAAAATGGTGAGTTTTATTTAGTTTTTTGAACTATTTATAGAAATTATATTTATTAAGTGGGTTTTTGGCCTATAGTTCATATTTTATCAAACTAATCCCATCTCTTTTTGCCTTGCAATAGGATTTTCATCATTCTATAATGTTTTTTTCTCATATAGGATGGTTTTATGTCATTTCACATGCATTTTTCATCTATACTGATTCCATCTAAAACTTAGTAACCAACATTTTAACCATGGACTATGGTATTCTTAACCATTAGCTCCTTGTCTTTACCATTGTTCTTTCGTGGATAGGGCCTTCCTCTCATGAGTATCCCCATTTAGAACCTATGTTGTCTTTCGATACTCATGCTGCAGCTGTGTTAGGTATAGGGGAATCCTTTTAGCTATTTTTCATGCCAAATGGAGCCTCATTATGGTCTCTTTTTACAAGCTATCCCTTTATAGGAATCCCTACCCTTATGGAGTTTCTTTAGGCCCAAGTCTGACTCCTCAAAACAGACTTGAATGTCGAGTTAACTTGTTCATTCAAGCTCGTTAAGAATATGTGAACGGGCATCCGCATTGGTGGTAGGTCATCTCTTTCTCATACCATGTGGAATAGCATGAGAAAAGATCACTCTCTTTTCTACGGAATTGAGAAGAATATTATCAGGCATAGGTTTATCATTTTTTTGGACCTGAGGGACTAAATTAATGGAAAAGGAACTCCTGGTATGAGCTTAGTTTTATTTTTTTCGTACTCTAGACCTAAACATGGAAAATATTCCGAGTGTACTTTATGACTTTGTCATGCTCATTAAACAATAAAGAACAAATCATCGAGTTTATTGTTGTAATCCCCATTTCTCGTACTCAAATGGATCTTTTCGAGTGATATTGCTTTCCTTCACACTCGTAAAACGCAAGCTATATATGTTGTTCTCGAAGGAGCATTGGGTAGGTGGTAATTTAACCTTTTTCAGACCTCCTTGACTAAGTACAAAAAAGGTTCACCGTTTCTTCTACGAAAGTTAAGAGAGTTCTTCTGTGGTATGTTTTATACTTTTCCGGCCTCATGAGACTAAATTGGATGAAAAAGGACCCCCCTGGAGTCTTCTTTGGAGTTTTCAGACTCTCTAAATGTGAAAACACCGACTGAGAATGTACTAGTTTGGGCTCATTAAATCCACAAATCAGTGACACTATCAAGCAATATTCCCTCCTCTTTAAGCTTGTTAAAAAATGAAGAGAGGCCCGAGTTGACTTTCCTGGGCTCATTAAAATTTAACAGGAAAGGTAAGGAAGAAGTTTTCTCTTGTTTTCAGTTAGTGGTAGCATGTCATCCTTGAACATAACACTCTCTGTCTTTTTCGATACCCATGTCTCAGTGTTCACTTTCAATTCAGCTATTACTTCGATTTTATTACTCCTTGTCTTGTCAATTCTACCTGGGGAATATGATCATGTCTCCTACATGACAGATAAGTCTAGTTGTTTTATCTATAAAGTTAAAAGCTACCTTGGGTCATCTCTGTGTCGTGATCACTGTTCAAGGACTTAACTCAATGTCTGATCTATATCCTGATCCCATCATTGTCATATATGTTATCACTTATGTCTCCCTTCCTTTACCCAGTTCCTAGTCACTCTTGTGATCTGTTGGAGGATCTATTGCCTTCCTTATCATAGTATGGTTCTGCTTCAGCACTTCCTGATGATGAAGACCTAGAGTTTTGACGTTTGTACCTATGGATTCACTTTCATCATTGGTGAATTCCTTTTCTTCAGTTGTCAATTATCACCTATTGATTGACAAACTGTTGAATCCTCTCCATGTTCAACTTCAACCTACATCTATTCACATGGTTTGGATTGTACTGGTTCTTTGGGATTCTTTATGAAGACCTTAGTTCCCTCACTATGGAATAAGTTGCGCAAGATTATGTTCTATCTATGTACACAGCTTCCAGATCTTTGAAGACTCATCATGATTGTATATTGTGGCTTCGATCCACCTTTGTAATATGCGTGATCTTGTACCCATATTATATGATGTAATCAAACATTTGTAAAGGAGCTAGTGTTCCAGTATATTGAACATAGCATCTTTAGATATGACTTTGTATATAACATTATTATGTATTTGTTTCAGGTACTATGCTCCATCAAATTTTTGAGTTCTCCAAAGGTTAAGATTATAATGTATTTCGGCCATAGATTCCCTCTAACCTCACACATTATGGGGCATCTGTTATCAATCCAAATGGAAATTCTCCTTCCGAGTGCCGACACTTCATTTGTTGGCACACAAAAAGACACTTATGGATTGAAGGTTGCCTAAAACACTATAGATGGGCATGACATGAGATGCATTCATTATCCACCTAGATTGCCATTTTTACCTTTTTACATGTTGATTGTTGTACGTGAATCTTTCCACAACAACTCGCGTACATACGTGACTATCTCCATAGCATATCGTGTACTGTACGTAGGTATTGTCATTGCAACCCGCATACAGATCTGTACATGGGTTTACCTTATAGAAACTCACATGTCATACGTGAGTTGCTAGTATCAATACTCATGTACACATCCAGTCGACATTAAAAATAATAAACATGATTAATGAAGATTTGTTAAGCCTTAAAAATTAACTATCTTAATTGTCTCAACCTCCTCAACCTTCGAAACTGCTCTATTTTCTTCAGTATAAATAGAGGCCTTGGGGAGGGAATTAATCAATCATAATTGGAGAGCAAAGTTATGCTGGTGGTATATCTTCAGAAGTATTTGGAGAAGCAGAACTCAAAATCCTTCGGTTGCAGAGGAGTCCTTCTTTTAGACGTTGGGTTGTACACTTATCTCTTTCACTATTGTTAATAAAGAGAATCCTTCTTCCAACTGTGTGTTGACTCTCTTTCATGTATCATGGTTTAATGAATATTTATGATTAAGCACTCTATATATTTTTTATCTAACTTGTCATATATACATGTATAAGATTGTATTTGGAGGATTTTCTCTTTGCAGGTGAAGGAGGTGCCTCCCTGAAAGCTTTGGAGAGAAGCAAAGTGGGAGAAGACAAAGCTTGGATCAACCATCGTTAATCGGGTGAGTCCATCATATCTTCCTATTTCCTTTCTGTACTTTAAACCTGATTATCTGCAAGTTCTAAGAGTACATTGGTAACCCCAGACCTTCGGTTATAAGGGTGTCTATTCCTGAACAATAGCACCAAGACATTTTCCTTGTTGTTGGATGGAAACAGGGGACATGTTTACGTTTACTGACAGTAGAGAGTATCTAGATGCTCTACAACCTAGTATAGGGGATATGTTGTCACATAACTTAATGTAACTTGTAAAGTTATGTAAAATTACAAAAGCAAAAGGTAATTTAAAAAATTCATGTCCACTCATACAATTAAAGATTAGAACCAAATAAGAAATTAAATAATTAAGGATTCTTTAACAATTTCACACTATTCGTGTCTAGAAGATGCTTTCACATTATCACACTATTCAACTCCAAATTTACTCGTGTTTAGAGTATTCAGTTCATTTGTTTTGTTGAAAATCTCTCTATGTATGTACCTTTTACTTTTGGCTTTCATTCTGTTATAGCTAGATTTTGTTTTCTGTTTTAGACTATATGCTTTATTTTCAAAACATGGTTTTCTTATTTCTTTTAAGATTTTGAGCTTGGTTTTTGAGGTATTATAATAGTGAGCATATTTTTATTTTTGGTTTTATGATATTCCTTTTAAATTGACTTTATTTAGTTGTTTTTATAGTTTTAATGGGCTTATTAGGTGTGTATATTTCTGAAAGGTTGGAAAGAGATATCATAAGGTTTAATCAAAGTTTGATTACATAATTTAACCCTTTGTATTTAAGCCTTTTTGTCCAAAAAATTAATCAGATATTCCTGTAGCACAAAGGCAGAAATCATGAACTAGAGTGCTATAAGAAAGTTGTGGCCTTTAAAAGATTGTAAGTTTGCTCGTGAGTATTCAAAATTGTAAATGATTGGAATTTTCACATCTGTAAAAGGATAATGATACATGTATAAGAAACCCTCACCACGAGGAGGTTTCTCCCACCATAGGTTGATCAAGAGTACTTGAGACATATAACAATATAT
>LPNX010566880.1:30477-54172 GCA_001517045.1 Pseudotsuga menziesii
AACCCTATACACATAAATAATAGAGAATAATATATATACATTTATATATATTAATGGAGAATAGTATATATGGGAAATATATATATATACTTGACATAGGTATTAAATGAAAAGCATGTTATGTTACATACAATAGTGAGGCAAGCTCCATACATATATGTATTATATGTGGAAACCTTATACTAATGAAGAATTATATATATACTGGGGATACATATATTTAAGATGTATCTTATATATGTAGAATATGCATGCAAGCATGAAGCATTACATGAGGAAACAAACCCCGTACGTAGGTGTATCATATGTAGACCATTATTATGTAATAGTGGAGAACATTACACATATGTTGGAGATATATGTTTGAATTATATGCAGAACATATAATGGTACATATTTCCATGCAGCATTATATAGAAATACTTTTTCCTAATTTGAAGATTTGCTAAATTAATTATTATTTATTATTGCTGTCGTAAGTCAATATATATTCCAGATCTGTGTTGTTTATAATATCTAGCCCTTAGGGTTGCTAAATAGATATAATGCTTATGTATTATGGTGTCAACACTTTTGGACTGCATAAAAGATAAGTGTCTTAGCAGATCCGAAATTATTTCTAGTGTTCAGAATTGTAAAAAAAGAGATTAAGCACAAGGGGGCTAAATCTCTTATGGTGCATTTTCGGATCGGTTACACTCCAAGTATCGTAATGTAACATATTAATCCTTGTATGTTGCACTTACCAATAAGTGTATCATAATTAAACTCATAATCCTTTAACTAATACAACGTTTAGGTTCACATTATAATGACTTCTTCTTTGTAACCTTATAGGCTTTACTTTATCCTCTAACGGATTCGTGCAGTTGTTGGTGTTGAACGGTTGGTTTATTTATTTGAACGGCTTATATATGCTGTGAATGCCACGTGAGGTCCCCATCATGTTTCCACCGGAAGCACGTTTTCATGTGCTCATCTGGTCGATATAATTTTCTCGATCATGAATGATGGTTGATTAGTCCTGATTGTTTCATTTCCCACCAATTAGTTCCCAGTTCCCTAATTACTGGTGCATTTTCGGATCCATTACACTGCAAGTATTTTTTTCTTAGTGAAGCAAATTCCCATACAATGAAGGTTTTAATAAGAGAAAGTATAATTTTATATGTATATAAAATTATGGGAAAAACATTAAAAACGATAGCAAAATAATTTCTTGTTGGAAAGGAGAAGAATTTTATATTGGTGGGGAAGATCAACACTAATTGATTTACATGGGTTATAGCAGTTAATTTGGGGAGCATTATTGAAATGCCTGAACCTGTATCGAATTTTGAGGATGCGTTTTGGAGGCATTGTGGGTAACTGAGTATGGAGGCATTAATTTCTCACCTTGACTGACATTTACGGTCAAAGAGACGGTAATTATGGAGGGTTCTGCTCTGCCTTATTGATGCCCATTATGGGGCGTTACCAGAATTTGTAAGCTTAAATCGTGGTAACACTAGGGTTTTGGAGAGAATAAATCTCTCACTGCAAGGAGTGCTGAAGCAGGTTGATACGCCCTCTTATCCTAGCCATTCATTATTTTTCCTGGGGAGGGAGTTCTTAAACAGAGAGGGGAGGATGGAATCATTTTTCCATCTTAGCTCATTTTGGGTTTTTATATGGGTTCTTTGTTCTGGATATGGGCATCCGTGGTTGGAAGCTTAGTGGTTGTGCTGAGAATTGTACATGTATCTGGTGGAAGCCTCTGCATATGAAGCAGTGCTTTCAGCCCCCGGGAGTCAGTGGACCTGCACACAAACTGTTTAATGGAAGCACTTGCGGATATGGTTAGTGTGTATGGTCAAGCGAAGTGGATAAAATCGTGCAAGAGTCGCGCGGCCTAGCCCTCAAATCCTTCCGCTCTGTCATCACCCGGTAACTTGTGTATTTTTTCATACCATCTTTCTGATTTTAACTATTGGGTTGGCTGGTGTGGTTATGATATATCTTAATTAGCATAAGCAGGGAACGACGAGTTATTTAAGTGGTGTGTTACATCTCTAATCAAGCACCCAATGCATTCTCTAATTTAAATTGCAGTGCATAGTTTTGTATTGTCAAAATATTGGCCTGTGCTTGATGTTTGACTACACCTTGTAGTAGCTGTGTAGGGATCGACGTCCCTTCTACGTTTAGGGTTTTGACCTGAGCACCTGAAAGACCCTTCCAGCAAATTATTATTTCCTTTGACCTGCGTGTTAGGGGAAAATCAGATTTCTGTCTGTAGTATGTTATGGCCTGCTTAATGTGAGAACTTGGGTTATTGCGGCATGTCTAAGAACTTGGATATAGCCTGCCTATGATGAGAAATTTGTTGTTGCTGGAGGGTATGAGAAGTGTGTTTTTGCTTGTGTGTTGTGAGGATTATGTACAGCCGATGTGTTATGTAAAATATGTTTGACTTGGTCTCATGAGAAAACTGTTACTGTCGCTAGTCGACGAAAAAACCTGCTATGGTATTTTACCTCTGAACTAAGTTAGGTATGGCAATATTTCACTGGTAATAAAAACGTGGCTGCAAGTTAAGTTTCGCTTACTCCCAGAGATATGCCTGTGCGAATTCAATGTCGTTATGAATCTGAATGTGGTCATAAACCTTGACCGGTTGGCAATATGGTTAGGCGTGTGATCCCACCAGAAGGGCATGCCCAGATGAATGCTTAAGAAATCGCTATAAGTTTAGAAAACATTGCCAGTAAGTACATATTTCCTTCCCATAAGTGTAGTGATTACCATTTGTGCCTAGCTGTATAAAATGCAGGCCATCGCCTCTGGGGAAAGCCACCTATGTGGGGTTGCAAGGATATGCGTGTATCCTCTCGAGTATAGACCGTGACTTGAGAGCCTTTTCTCTTGTATTGTTGTTTTATCTTATTTATGTTGAGGGTGTAGTTTTTTGTGTTTGATAAACTCTACGATGGATGGGTAACCCTAATTTAATTCTAGTCACTTTCAAGAACTATGTTTGGGATTATCCTTGTAAATAGGATAATACTTTGAACTTTAAAAGATATGTGTGGCATAGAGCTATCGTTATATACAAGATATGTACACATAGGGCCGTGTGGCTTTGGTTCTAGGTTTATGCTTGGTAGGAAATGTATCCCCTTCGACCTTAGATCGAATTTTAAAAAAAGGGGTTGGTCATTAACCTTGTCTTTGGCGACATGTGTAAGTATACCATGGGTACATTTACAGAATCTAAAGAAAGAACCAGCCAGTGACTTATTTCTAACCGGTGATTTTTAAACAGATATAAGTTACCTCACTAAGGCACAAATTATGAGTCAACCAACACGTGTTACTTCTATAGTTATAACTATATGTAATTGAAGATGATCAGCACATGAAACTTCTATGGTTGTAAATATATGACAGCTCTTAGCATGTCAAATTGAGAGTACTGCTAGCCTGATGGTTGGGTTATAGCTTATGTTAGAGAACCATGGGATTAACCAACAGAAAATATGGCAACAGGGATGTTGTAAAATGTAACTCTTTTTATTCGAATGAATAATACATGGCATGACAGGTTTGGTGGACGTAGCCCAGGGATTGGGAGAACCATGTACATTGGTCTCGTTTTCATGTGTTCTTGATGTATGCTTTATTTTGTGTCTTTGATGTATACTTTCTCTTGCACCTTGATGTACTTATTTATATTTTTATCTCATATGTGTATAACTGCTTAAGTCAGATCATAATGATGGTTTAAATTGTTGAATGGAGAGGGCTGAGGAACCCAAATTATTGTTTCAGTATACTTTGATTTTGAACTAGCAAATTAAGCATGTGTCATTAAATGTATGGGTAACTGTATGAACAGATGGTAATGATAATATCACACGTAATGGTTATTATTTCCAAATAGCCTTTTGGTAAGGAGCTTAATTTACCCCAAATTCCACTAAAGACTTCTTTCAGGTTTTGGATGATGCATAGTAAGACATTTTCCAGGACACTATGGTGACGACATGTTGTGAGTTACATTAAAAAGAATTTCAAATGATCGTGTACAATGCACATGGTATTGACATTTTTAATACGAAATAGCTTGTAAAATTTCTGCTAACGTGTTGGACTCCTTTGTTGTCATAAGAAAACAACTTCTTTACCCATTTTCCGCACATATTGGCATGAAGGTATTAAAGGGGACATTACAGACAAGGATGATTCAGGCAAGTTGCAGCTCTCTGGAATTTGGAAAATGGAGATCCTTTAAATAGTAATGATAGTGCACGACGGGAGTAATTCAAAAATAATTATGAATTGATTGGATGTATGAGATATTACAGAGATCTTGCTGATACCTTGCAGTCCATGGTTGGAATATATTGTGAAGAACACAATTAAAGAACAGCCTACACAGAAAGGAGTGTGCAAAGATTATTGAAAATTATGCTCTGTTTTTTCTTGTTTTTGGTTATTTCAATTGAGTGCATATCATGAGCTGATGGATATGAATTTTAGAAATAAAAAAGAGGTATTAATTCAAAATATACCCATTCACAAAAACCTCTCTCAGTTTTGAAACATCTATCAAGGTTTCAAAGACTCGATTTAATCTTTACAGCCTATTTTTCAGGGTTTTAAAATATTTAATATTTTCCTGTTTTAGTCTTCATGTTGAGGGGAATATTATAATTGATTGGAAAATTATTTTTAAAAACCAATATTTTTTTTTTTCATAATGGACTCATTAACAAAAACCTCTCTCAGTTTTTGCAACGGTGTCTCGGATAGATATATATGGGAAATTCTTTGAGACCCATTTTTCATAAATTCGTCAAATTTCCGAGAAATCCGATTTTGTTATTTTTAGATAATTAGTTTTTAACCTTTGAAAGTTGGATAATGTAACTGCTAAGTAGTTTCAAATTTGACCTAAAGAAGTGAATATAAAATTCATAGGATCTTTGTAATTATATAAGTAGGGGAGGCATACAAGGGAGGGGTTCAAATTTTTGTACAAGGGGAGGCTTTCAAGCTACTGTATACAGAGCTAAGTTCAGAAACTCTTATGTATTTTTGATAAATGATTATGATATGCAAGCTATAAGCCCATTTTACTCTATTGGCTGGCTTTATTTCTGGTTTGTGTAATCACTCAGTTGACAGATTCATTTCTTGTTTGAGGTTATTATTCATGAAATGCTTGTGAACTGTGGTTGAAACTCAATATTGTGCTTATATTTTTATGGTTTATATTTCATATAAATGCATCTCAGTCCATCACTGATACATGATTTAGTGTTTTTCTTAGCGTGATGATATTTTTCCCTCTTGATAACAAATTGTAAAGCCAAAACCCTAAAAACTTCTTTTACTTAGTTTTATTTTATGAGATTGTGTTAGCTTGTTCTTTAGTAGTCTGAGAACAATTTCTGGCACTAACACATTCCATCATTGCAAGTTGGAGCAAAGTTCTTTTAATATGTTATGTTGCACCCATTTCTATGTGGATTTTGATCCATGGTTGTCAAATTTATCTAAAATATTACCACTAACACTATGAAGATTTGTTTTTAAAGCTAATTATATACCTTCTTTTTACTTTGGATATTATCTGTAATGTCTCCAAAAATAAAAATAAAATAAAAAAATTATAGGCTAGTAGAAAACTACCTAGATGAAACATTCTTCACATGTGGAACTCTATCGTACACTTCATGTATCACTATTTATTTGTAAGCTGTTCTTACGCTATATATTTTACTTTTAGTTATTTATTTTAATGTATTTTACTTATGATGTCACCCTGCTGTTTACTGCTTTTGTATTATGTTTATACTTTTGTCACTTATATGTCATCACTGGTGTAAATGCTTCATCCTTTCTGCATAGTTGCATTTGTTAATTATAAGGTCCTAACTTAACTTTGTTTGTGGAAACAAAGTGGGCGGAGTGGCGGGACTTGTTTTTTTCCATGACAATCTGAGAGGTAAAGGTGTTTGATTGTTTGCGGGCTTACTTAGTTCTCTGAAATAAGGAACCTGTTCTATTTCACACGCAGTTCATATTTTGCGATGGGATCTTAAAGAGCATACTGCTGGTGGAATTTGGTTCCTTTACCGACTCCGATTTATAACTGGTATACATCCTATTCTTGTCAATTTTAACTATTACTGCTAGATTCATGTTCAGTACTTATGCTTCCTTATGGTCTTGTAACTCTTTATTTCACAGTTTGGTATTAATTATGGTTTATGTTTTATTTTATTAAAAATTATTAACAATTCTTATGTTTTCTATTTTTTAGGTTAAGTACATGGCCTTCAAGACCAAGCCATTGATTTTTATGAGGGTTAAAGTATTTAACATGGAATATTACATATGCCATGTTCACTAAGCATAAGCTTAGGGCATAATTGTATGGTGTTAAGTTTATGGATTAATGCCTAAAGTTCACATGTTATGACGTCGTAAACCTTTGGTATATTCATTATATTAATACATAAGTCTTGGGGTTAACTTAAGGCTAGCGTAGACCATATATGGAGTCTACACTTAAACCTTATTATTGTAATATATTAACCTTGTTATAGTGTATATGTTCTAATTGTTACATGGTGATATGAAGGGGTAGCGAGTATAACCTATGGTTGTACCATATTTCAACAAGGTTTAAGCTTTGTATTGGGGGTCATGACTGAAACGACGCTTAACTATGGAGAGTGGGATTAGTATCGCGTTAATGGCCACCAGCTGGTGCATTTAATGTCCATTGGAAATCTTCGCAACCTTCCCTTAGGCTTGGCTCACGATGGATGTGTTTTGTGTTTGTCATTTGGGGTTTGTGCATTTTGGCTCTGTGCAGGGAGGAAAACCATGGAGGCACCCTCCCGATCATAATATATGCCTTGTTCTGGTTTATATGCTTGCACATTGTTTCGGGTTTAATTTTCTTAACTTGTCATACTTCTCAACTATTGTATTCTCTTTTGGGTTGCAGGTGATAGGGTAGCGAAATAGGGGTGGCTCCATACTTCATGGTTGGCTCCAAAATGGTTGCACAGTGGCCACGGTAGGCCTCTGAGCAAGTATTATACTTGCTACCTCTCGGCCCTTTTTGGGCAGACTGCATTTGGATTAGTTGCTTGGTTGGGGTTCTATGCTGTGCATTTTGATTTCTCCTTCGGGCTTAAGATATAGACTTGGGTTTTATTAATTTGTTAAGGCGTTAATCCATGAAGTAATTTGTAAGCCATTCAGCTCTGTGTAGATAAGTTTGGGTATGTAAATTGTTATTTCATTTTGGTCCTTTTAGCCAAGGGATGCGCAATTGCTTGCAATGGTACGTTAGCCCATTGGCATGCCTGTGTAACTTGGTTCTTGGTCTTAAATGATGACTGTGTAGCGAATCGTGACTCCTACTGTGTAAATGGATAAATACTATTTTTATTTGATTACCGTGGTTATTATTTTATGTTGTGTATAGGATGAATATAATGTGTTATTATATTTGTTAAGATGGGTGTGTAATAAGGCATTCACATGCTCTCAAATGCTCTATATATAAATATTTTATTTAGTTTTTATATTGTGATTCATTAACAGCGTTGGTATAGGCCATGTCGTGAATGGCGTGAGCCTTTCCCACAGTGCTACAATAGCTTATTGTAGGGTTTTAATTATGTTATTAATTCTTATGCAATGTGTATTGTGAAGAGCCATGGGTGGGGAATCCACGATGGCCAATGTTTTCTGTAGGGTTATTTCGGAAGGACTGTGTACTCAATTAAAGACTTTGGCCGAGGCTGTGAATGTGGTTAGGGTCTTATGACCTCACTGTTAGCGTATGCGTTTGTTTATTACATAGCATTTTGTGTACTTATAAATCTCAGCCGCATACATTAGATGTATAGCGTGGCTAGTGTAAATATGGTTATGCGATTTGCTTACTATTTGTGTAGAAAAGGATATGGTTTGTTATTATTTCTTTTTCCTTGGGTCTGGACATCCATAGGAATCGATGTCGTGACCTCTGTTGGAAAAATGGGTTGTAATTATTAATTGCTTAATGTTATGCGACGGCTGTGTGTAGATTTAGATGGGACCTTTAAACCATTATGTTTTATAAAAAGGATGACTGTAATAGAAGGACCATGGATTATAAAAATTGAGTTACGTAAATGGATGCGATCATTGATTAAGTGCCTTGGATTGTGGACTTGATAAGATTTCATAGATTTGGTAATGGACCACATGGATGGTCACGATATCTTCTCCGTTTGGTTATTTATGATGATATTTATTTTAAATGGAGATGTTTAAATATTAGTTTATGTTTAGTAAGGCATACCTTGAAAGGTCTTCAATGATTTATTAACTTTGTTTTGTTTATACTCTGTTCTTTAGTTTATTTAAACTTAGTTAGTGGGTTAACTTATAACACTATTTAAAGGATGTTTATATATATATATATATATATTATACATAGTTACTTGTACCTCTGAACTAGTTTTCTTTTAATGAAAGCTAAGGTAAGCCTCTGCTGACCAATGCAATATGTCAGCAGAGTGATAAATCCAAATGAGCAATATATATATTTAACGAGAAAAACAAAACCTAGTTACAGTAAACATAATTCAAGTATTGGAATAATACAGAAACAACTTAAAGATACAAACCCTGGTAATATGCAGTATGCATAATAAAATTTATAGCCTAATCTTAGTATTAAAGAAAATACAAACCCCACTAGATTATTAACCAGAAGATCAAACACATAGGGTTCAAAAATGAATTGAAATCATTTACCTATCTTAAACAACAATTAATCTAGGAAAATAGAATAGGAAGTCAAGGGATTCATACCTAAATTCTAAGATCTATTAATGGCTGAACCTACACACTCAAATAACTAGCATTAACATTTCAAATACAGATCTGACCTCTGTTTGATGACCAAATCACTTGGGAACTGTTGATGTATATGTAACTTTGGAATGTATTCTTCTATGTATCTTATAATATTGTAACCCGATGTTTATTCCGGGATGTCCTTATTATGTATTTGAGTCATGTGGTCATCCCCTGATGTTCCGATCGGGAGGATTAATAATGTAATCAAGTCATATCAAGTCATTAGGTAAGTCCCCACAGTTTCGGGGCACTTGATTTTTTATACACTAATTAAGGTGTAGGCTCGAGTAGTAATTATTAGGTTGAGCCTACGTGTGAAAAGGAAACTCAAGTGAACGGATGAATATAAATGGAGAGTGAGAGTCTCTCTATTTATCACTTGTGAAATACATCACTTGCTCTCCCAAGTGTGGCGCACTACTGGAGAAGGAAATTTTGGGACTAGACAGAAGACAAAAGACTACTGCTGTTTTGGGAGATCTCTTACTGTTTTGGTGTTGATTCTATATTAGAGGAAGTTGCTGGGTTTTCTCCTTTATGGTTTCCCTGAGGAAAACTCTTTGTGTCTCTTGTCTCTTGTGATGTGCTTGTGTTTTATTGCTGTGCTTGTTATTCTCTCAGTGAAAAGATCCTAAGATCATAATGCTAGCTTAAATGTGATGAAAAACTAACATGGTATCAGAGCTAACCTGAGAAGAAGACATTATGCAGCTACAGGAACTAGGGATTCCTATTTTATGGATCTTCCTCCACATATTTTCAGCAAAATTATGCTAAGATGACTCCCCTTTGAAGGGCGCATCTTTCTGTCGAAGCGGAATTTGATTCCGAGCATTTTCAGTCTTCGATGCGGAAATTAGGGTTTTCTACAGAAGATGATTTTTTGAATGAGACCAGCATAGGGTTATTCTCCTCATCAAAACCAAAGTTTAGAGACCTGGATCAATAAATTTGGTTGGGTAAAACTCCAGGAAAGTCAAACCCTAGTTTGACCCTGAGCTAGGAGAAACCCTAAATACTAAAACTGCTAAGTTTTGGTACAGTCGCTATATTCCACGATTGGAGAAGTATCAAAAGTGGAAAATTCCAGGGGCTGAATATCAAATCCTGATGCAGCCTGTATCCAAAAATCAGACTCAGATTCACTGTACTACAGGAGATATGATCTCTCCAAGTTAGGGTTCCAGCCTCTTCCATAATTCATCCCTGAACAGGACATCTGGGGAGATCTACAATATCTTGAGCTACAGAGGTCCAAATGTAATTCCTGAAGATGTTGCAGAAATTTAATTTAATTTAATTTCGGTGATCCGAATATCAGACTCAGAAAATGAACCAGTGACACGTGGCATGCCGTACAACTTCGTTGTTCTGAACAGTCCTGTAACAGGTCACCTTGGGAAAAGGATCATAAATCACAAATGGTGAAACAAATTCTGATGAAACCTACGGTGTTGGATCAGGGACATTCGAGGTTACCTCAGTGAAAAATTTCAGACATATAAGATGAGTAATTTCGGAGATATCATAGAAACAGTAACAGGCATTTATGCAGAAGAAATCAGTAAATTAGGGCTTCCTGTTTCGGGAGCTTCCATCCACTATTTTCAGAAAAGGAGTACATTGGACAGCTCCATTTGAAGAGATCTATCTGTTTGTCCAATCAGATTTGAAATTTTCTAAGTTTTGAAAATTAGGGTTTCTACGACAAACCCTAGATCAGTGAACTTCGGCACAAGGACGGACACCTCAAATCGGTAAGATCTAATCTTTTGTATTTCCATTTGAGGTTCTCATTTCAATATGATCTATCACAATAGCTTGATCATAAGCTTGGTGAAGTTGACAACTTCCAAGCATATAAGTATTTGATCTCTCTGAAGAAATTGGATTGGACACCTACATGAGTATAGAGGTTCCAGTTTCAGAGGGAGATGAGGCCAAAGAAGACATCATGATCATGCTCCAGAGGATGATGAACCATCCAGAAAGAGATCCATATATGAAAGTGAATATTCTTCAAGCGAGGATAAATATGTTCTGATATCAGCTCTCACAAGTAACATTACTCATGGAAATGATGATTGGCTTATAGACAGTGGGGCTTCCAAACATATGACGGGATTCAAGGAATCCTTTGTAAGACTGTCAGACATGAATCACCTCACAAGGTGAAACTAGGAGATGACTACCAATATCCAATAAAAGGTAGTGGGGAATATTCATACAAGCTAGACTCTGGTAAGTCTCTAACAATAAAAGAAGTATTGTTTGTTCCAGGATTTAAGAAGAATCTTCTATCCATTTCAGCCTTGGATGCAAAAGGAATGTGGGTTGCATTCATCGATGGTCAAGTCATCATGTGGCCAAAAGGAAAGAAAATTGATGATGCAGTAGTGATTGGAGAACAAGAAGGAGGCTTGTACAAATTAAAGGGTCATCCAGAACAAGCCTTGATCCATGATATGGTAGAACCAAATGAGCTTTGGCATAGAAGGCTTACACATGTGCACTACATAGCACTACCTATTGCATTCCAAACAAAGCATGATGGAGTTTGCAAAGGATGTGTGAAAGGGAAGAATACAAAGAAGACATTTCCTAGCAGCAAAAGCAAAGCCAAAGGCATTCTAGAAATCATCCACTCCGATGTATGCGGTCCAATTCCATCAAACTCACTAAGAAGGTATGCATACTATGTTTCTTTTATTGATGATTTTTCTAGAAAGACATGGATTTACTTTATGAAAATCAAAGATGAAGTGTTCAGCAAGTTCAAGGAATTCAAAGCCTTGATCAAGAACCATATTGAAAAGAAGATCAAGACCATTCGATCAGATAATGGTGGAGAATTCACTTCAAATGAATTCAAAGAGCTATGCAAAGAAGCATGGATTAAGAGGGAGTTGTCAACTCCTTATAATCCACAACAGAATGGGGTTGCAGAACGGAAGAACATAATTTCAAGCTATTTGAAGGGAAGAACAAAAATCAGATTATGACCTAAAGAATCCAGTTGAAGAATGTGAAGATCTAGAATACAGAGACCATGCAGTCATAAGAGTCTCTCAAATCAAGAACAACTTGAAGCAGTAAAAGAAAAAGTGAAGAATGCAGAAGTGATGATGGCTACCTTGAATGGCCTCCCAGGATCGTGGAATTCATTCAAGGAATGTGTTCCAGAAGGAAGTGATTACTTTCAGCAAACTTTGGGAAGAAGAAGAAGCTTGAATCATAAGAAGAGAAGAGAAGAGGGGAGAAATTGAAGATCAAGATATCACCATCCAAAGAAGATCCCTCAATCAATGAGGAATATGAAGAACTCAACTCTTGAAGAACTTCTTATCCACCTTAGCTTTTGGATAAGAAACAATGCTATTATGAATGAAGAAGACGATGAAGCTGAAGGTTAAAGAAGGAGTCTACCCTCGAAACAAATAAAGATAAGTATTCAATTGTCATTTCATTATATTATTTTGTTATGCATTTGTTTATATTCAGTTATTGTATTATGCATGATAGGATGTTTGCATTAATGACAGAATACTACTAATATGCATGTGATGGGTAAGTAGCTCATGGGGCTATACAAATTCTCCATTTGCTACTTATCTAGAATGAAACCTCTTTGCTGACATATTGGATTAGTGCACAATCTCAATGTTGTCCTGGTAGAGATGGAAGGCATCTAGAAAGTTTCAATGAGATATGGATGAATGTTGTATTGGCTAAAGTAGTTGCATGATCATATATTTATGCATAAGTGTTGGCCATTATAAATATTCCTTATGAAATGTTTCTAACCATACAATTGCATTTGACTTGTAGCAAAGATCGCATACATAATCGCCTACAAGCAAAGAAGAATGAAGACTTGTTCCAAAGAACAAGTAACGACAGTTCAAAGACAAAGAATAATATGACAAGTGCAGTGACATCATTGATGCAGAACCTTCCAGCCACCAAGAAGAAAGGGAAGATCAGTTCAAGAAGAATGATATCTGGGCGTAGTATCGAGACCTGAAGAGAAGTTCATAGTTCCATCATGCATTAGATAGAAACATCGTGGGATACAAAGCAAGATTCGTAGCATGAGGCTTCTCATGAAGAGAAGGCATAGTCTACAAAGAAACATTTACAACTAATAGAAGTGAAGTCACATGACATGCATAATCATGTGTGCAAATGAAAGAAGGCCTTGTATGAGTTCAGAAGACACCCATGGGATAACACATACATGATGAGCTTGATGAATATCTTAACCTTTGCTACAAGGTTGATAGAGGATGACAAGCTCACAGATGGGTGCAAGATGAACTTTTGAAGAAGTTCAAGATAGAGGATCTTAGTATCTAGTGATCCTAGATGGATACTACTTGTCACTCCAGTACAGAATGTTTCAGTGCATAGAGTGCGGAAGACAGAGGGAGTATGATGCTCCGCTTCAGAGGGAGTCATTGCAGAAGATCCTGAGGTTCGACATGGTATGACAGGATGGGCAGATTACTGATGATTCTAGGCTTTACTGAGAATAAAGTGGATTCCAACCTTTGATCCAAGGTTGAAGGTGGAAGATCAGTGATGCTCCTGTTATGTGTCGATGCACTACTGTTCTAGGTATGGAGGTGTGGCAGAGTACAGATGGGATCTTCCTTGGACAAGGGAAGTATGCAGTAGAGATCCTGAAGAGGTTCAGGATGATGGACTGCAAGGCGATGGACACACCTATGGCATCGAACCTGAAGTTATTGAGTGATGATTTGTCAGAGTCGGTTGATGCTACGATGTATTGTCAGATGATTGGGTCATTGATGTACCTAACGAACACGAGACCAGATATCTACTTTTCTATGAACACCTTGAGCCAGTACCTGACAGATTCGAGAAGTGTTCACTTGACTGCTGCAAAGCATATTCTGAGGTACCTGAAGGGTACAATTGATTATGGGCTCAAGTACGATGTGAATCAGAAGATTAACCTGGAAGGTTATGTTGATTCAAATTGGGCAGACAGTGCCATCGACAAAAAGAGTACTTCGGGATGTTGCTTCAGTATGGGATCAGGTGTGATCTCTTGGTTTAGCAGGAAGCAATCCTATGTGGCACTGAGTACGGCTGAAGCAGAGTATGTCACAGCTTGTTCAGCTAGTTGTGAGGCAGTATGGCTGCAGAAGCTACTGTCTAATATATTTGATCTCCAGTTAGATGCTACTTGTACACATTGTGACAACTAGAGTTGCGTGAAGTTGTCAGAGAATCCAGTGTTTCATGACAAGTCGAAGCATATCGATATCAAGTATCACGATATCAGGGATATGGTGCAGAGAGGAGCAGTGAAGCTCCTGTATGTTGCGACGGAGGAACAGATAGCTGATGTATTGATGAAGCCACTGGCTAGGTTGAAGTTTGAGTACTTCAGAGAGAGACTTGGTGTTCTCCAGATCGAGGCTTCCTCCCAGAGAAAGTGATGAGACCCATAGCCATTCTGACATGGTGAGAGGATTGGTTCCTTCCATGGTCAGATGTAAGGGCTGAGCCATTTTGTCATGGTGAGAGGATTGGTTCCTTCCATGTCAGATATGAGTGCTGAGATCCATAGCCATTCTGACGAATAGTTCGGATATAAGGGCTGAGCCATTCTGACATGGTGGTAGGGTTGCTCCCTTCCATGTCAGATATGAGTGCTGGCCATTCTGTCAAGCAAGACAGATGTAAGAGAAATTGCCATTCTAGGAATGGAGGCACCTGGTCAGTTACCAGGAACAATCAGTGTAAGAACTGAGTAGCCATTCTGATGTGATAGAGGGATGTGTTCCCACTTGATCAGATGTAAGGGATAAACCATTCTGTTCATGGCTAAAGGATTAAGTTCCTTCCATGTCAGATGTGAGTGTTGGCCATTCTGACGAGCAGGTCGGATGTAAGGGCAACTGCCATTCTCTAGGAGAATGGAGGTGCCTGGTCAGTTACCAGGTAGCTCAGTCGAGGAGGACAGGGGGCCATTCTGATATGATTGCTATGATGTGTTCCCCTCATGATCATATATGAGTGCATGCCCTTCCATCATTGTGAGCAGGATGTGTTCCCACCTGGATGGATGTAACTGCTGAGCCTTGTCACAGATGATAGTAGGTGTGTCCTATCATGCTGGTGACTGTAAGTGCTGTGCCATTTCACAAATGATAGTAGGTGTGTCCTATCATGCTGGTGACTATAAGTGCAGTGCCATTTCATAGATGATAGTAGGTGTGTCCTATCATGCTAGTGATTATAAGTGCTGAGCCTTTCCACAGATGGTAGTAGGTGTGTCCTACCATGCTGGCAGATGTGAGCGTTGTGCCTTTCCACAGATGATAGTAGGTGTGTCCTATCATGCTGGTGGTTGTAAGTGCTGAGCCATTTCACAGATGATAGTAGGTGTGTCCTATCATACTCGTGAATGTGAGTGCTGGGCCTTTCTGATGGGATTGTAGTTTACTACATGATCAGATGTGAGTGCTGGGTGTGCCTTTCTGACAAGCAGGTCAGATATAAGTGCTGGGAAAATACCTACATGAGGGTAGGCCTACAACCAGCATGAAAAAGGGCTGGCTCTGTAGAACTTCCTATGACAAGAAGAATCATGAGATAGCACCAGTGTTGATCTAGATCCAGTAATGATGATCCAGCAGTAATGATCCAGATCGAGTGATGATCCAGATCCAATCCAGTGATGATGATCCAGATCGAGAGATGATACAGATCAAGTGATGATGTTTGATGATGATCCAGATCAAGAGATGATCTAGATCTGATGATGACTTGAAGATGAAGATGACTTGAAGACGAGATGATCCAGTGGATACAGAGAAGAAGACCAGTGCTGAAAATTGTGTCGAAATAATACCTTCCTAGTTAAGAGGGAGTGTTGATGTATATGTAACTTCGGAATGTATTCTTCTATGTATCTTATATATTGTAACCCGATGTTTATTCCGGGATGTCTCTATTATGTATTTGATTCATGTGGTCATGCCCCGATTTTCCGATCGGGAGGATTAATAATGTAATCAAGTCATATCAAGTCATTAGGTAAGTCCCCACAGTTTCAAGGCACTTGAGTTATTATACACTAATTAAGGTGTAGGCTCGAGTAGTAATTATTAGGTTGAGCCTACATGTGAAAAGGCAATTCAAGTGAACGGATGAATATAAATAGAGAGTGAGAGTCTCTCTATTTATCACTTGTGAAATACATCACTTGCTCTCCCAAGTGTGGCACACTACTGGAGAAGGAAATTTTGGGACTAGATAGAAGACAGAAGACTACTGCTGTTTTGGGAGATCTCTTACTGTTTTGGTGTTGATTCTATCTTAGAGGAAGTTGCAGGGTTTTCTCCTTTATGGTTTCCCCGAGGAAAACTCTTTGTGTCTCTTGTCTCTTGTGATGTGCTTGTGTTTTATTGATGTGCTTGTTATTATCTCAGTGAAAATGTCCTAAGATCATAATGCTAGCTTAAATGTGATGAAAAACTAATAGGAACTACCTCGTTCCACCCAACCATGACTCAGAACCATTCCTTGTTTAAATCCGGATCCCCCCGAGATGGACTCCAACATGTAGGTATCTTAGAACTCCTAAGGTAGAGTTTCCTAACTGATATTCAGTTCTGAATCAATTCTCCTTTCCTTGCAGGAAAAATTTTCTCCAAGAAATCACTTGAGAGTAGAATATGCAGAAATAATAATTTCCCCAGATCAAATCAGAACCCCAAGCCTTTTCTTGGTTTGAGTCTTTATAGACATACTTTTCAATCAAAGGGACAATTAAAATCAAGAAACCTTGGTTTCTTGATTTAACCCTTTTCAATTACTTTGGGTAATTTATTAATATTTTAACTTAGAACTTTCTACTAGTTCCTAGTTGGACTTTCATAGACATTATACTATTTATTAATATTAAATAATAGATAATAATTGATGGATCTTCTCTTCTTTCTTTCATTTATTTTTATTATTAATATATATTTACTTCTTTATACATACCATGTATAAAGTACATAATAATATAATACTTTGTTAACATTTGTCTCAGGGCATCATATACCATGATCCCTAGACATAATGACAGTTCTTCATTAAGGTCAAGTAGGTAGATGATTTAGGTCTACTAGGCTAGGAAACTCTAAACATCCTTGCGTGTTGGATTTCTCTCATATAACGTGGTAGCTCTTCAGTACTTGATCAGAATACAGAGATTCAAAATTTCATTTAATCACTTATAAATAAGTATGATGAGATCAATATTTTTCCTCGAGTCGTTTTCACTTGGAAGTTATTAAATTCTTTTCAGTAACCCCTAACACTTACCATAGCCCATACTCAATGCTTTAATAGGAGGTTACAATTCAGTGCAATTCTATAGCTCCTCACTCAATACTAATGCTAGGATGTACTTGTACGATACACCTAGGGATTCAATGGCCAAGGATTCGATGCTCCAGAGGTTATGCTCAACATCAACATGGAAGGCTCCAGGGCCTATGCGCAACACATCCAATTATCTTTTCATGTGTTCCAGAGTTTCTTGATCAACACAAAGGTAAGTACACATGTGTTCCAGAGCTTCTTGCTCAACACAAATCATCAATCACTCATGAGCTCCATAGCTCCTTGCTCAACACAAAACATCTCATCAATCATGTGCTTCAGGGTCCATGCCCAACACAAGCAAGCATATACATATATCATCAATAATTGGCTTATGCCCAATATATAAAACAAATCATCATGTTCATATGCAGTGGGTTCTTCGACCCAATATAAAAATAAAACATCAAGATAATCATCAAAATCAATAGGCACATGCCTATAAGTGTTAGGTCCAAAATTTGGGATATTACATCCCTCCCCACTTAAAAAAACACCGTCCCTGGTGTTCTAGGGACTCATAATGATATCATGAAACAAGGTGGGGTAAGCCTTTCTCATTGTGGCCTCATTCTCCCAAGTAGCCTCATCAGCCTCAAAGTGCTTCCACTCCACTTTCAATTGGACTACGGTGCACTTCTAGAGATTCACCTCTCTCTTGTCCAAAATATGAGTAGGCTCAGGGGATAACTCCCCATCACATTCCACATGCATGGGAAATGCTAGTTCATAAGCCACTAGCCATTTCTTGGCCAGTATTTCAAAAGGTCAGCAAAATCTAGGTGCTAACTTACCACACCTACCCAAGTTCAACGAGTACCATTGGGTCCACTTGGGTCATATGTGGTCGGTGCTCTGTATGGTCAAAGATTCAAACTAGTCATTCTGGTTGACACCAAAACAATCAACTACATCATCCATTTCATGCATCAGTCATTCCCAACAACCCATAACATTCTATTCACTTACAATGGTCATAAACAATTGCGATAGACTTCAGTATTTTGAGAAATATTAAAATTTTGTATCACAACTTGTGAAGAATGCGACTATCCCTGTAAGGTGTCTATATCTTTCTATGCTACAATGCATAATAACTCTTTTGTCCTGGATTACCACAATTATAACAACAATTTCCCCAGGAAGAGGTGAGTTGATTCGATTGGATTATAGAAACTGATGAGTATTCCGTGGAGGCTAATTCCAACTGATGCATCTTTCGAGAGAGGAGGCACACCGGACAAAAGAAAAATCGAAACAAACATGGAATATAATACGAATATAATTTTCATAGCTTGATACATTGCATACTCATAGGAGATACATTCATGGATGGACAATAGATACAAAGATAGCAGTGACCATGAGAAGATACATAGCAGGCTCGCTGATCTGTACAGGATGGAATCATATAATAACAGTTTGATCCGGTGGCATGAAGTAAATTTAGATATGGATCATAGTGCCATTACCTTCCTGTGCAACAACTACCAATAGTCTTGGATCATTTTAACTAACTTCCCTCTTTCTATTTTTCTTCAATACAGAGCCAAACCTAGTAAGACTGTAGTACTTTGCTAAACAGTTGTTATTGATTAAATGAAGTGATGAGAAAATACTCCAAAATTTAATAATCATTGTAGTCGGCACACAGTGTGTAGTCAGCTTATATAAATAATAACAAATAGTCAACAACAACAGATAAGTATTTTATGCAATAAAATTTCCCAAAATCGGAATTGACTAACATTTGGATTGTTTATCAACAATATTCATCATGCATTGGCTTTTAGTATGAAAGTGCACCGACTGATAGGAATTTCATCATCCAGAATGGCTCACTACTACATTTCGACCAAAAATCCGATGGCCATCATGTCGGTTTTCCGACACTTCCCTGTCGCATGTACGACACTTTGATTTTTTCTTAAGCGTCGGAAACTTGTCTTCGGTTATCCGACACCTAAGTAACCGTCGGTTAAGCGACACCTATGTAACCGTCGGTTAAATTTACAGCGTCGGTTAAGCGACGGAATTTCTTCGACAGTAATGAAATTTTTTAATAAAATAACCCTTCATACTGTCGGTTAAGTGACAGCAGGGCCGTCAGATAAGCGACGGATATCAACTAAAGGCGTTGGAAAATCGACATTCAAAGTCGTCGATGAAGTGACGAGTAAAACTATTGAGCTTCGGTTAAGCGACGTCTGTAGGCGTTTTTTTTTTTAAAAATCACCTGTCACCTTCCATGTTACCCTATTGAGGCCTCTTTATTTTTTATACTTTGTACATAAATAAGGGAAAGGGGAAGAGTACATACTTTAACCTGCATTAACATGAGATAGTAGATTCTCAAACTCGAGTACCTTTCAGCAAAATTCTGCATACAAGAGGCCTTCTATATTTTTTATGACATGCATGTCTTTCCCGGAAAATTAAATATGAATGTAATAGACAACAATCTCATTTTAGGAAATAAAATAATAGAAAATGATTAGAAATTAAAATAAACCCTGACTTCCAGCTTCTTTTGTGATGTAGCTCAAGCTAAAATGATTATTATGATGCATACTTTAAGTACTTAAAACCACCTACTCATGTTCTCTTTGGTATACAAATTGAGTGGAAATAAGTTCCACTTTTTTGCTAAACTGACACTAAACCTATCTGAAATATTTGCAGATCATTAAAGTTCGCTGCTCCATTGATATCATTGTGCAGTATGCCTCTCCAATGGCATGATCATCATCTCTTCCTTTAAAACAAGGGCATGCAGCGTTTGCTCTTCAATCATAACTCGTTTCTACGTTATTAATGTGGCAAGAATACACAAGAAATGTCAATATCAATTACTGAGGCATTGTAGCGAGGCACACAGCAATGAGCTAAATCTCTGTGTCCATCCTCAACTTGTATGGGCCCTACGATGGGTGGGTGGATGTCGAGCCAATTCAGCTGACCTACCAGGAACAACAATTGCACTGGTCAGAATGGGATTGCTAAGACTTGATCGGTTCCTTGCTCATCATGCTATGCTCCATGTTGAAAAGTATTGAGCTTGGGTAGGGGAACTCTGTTGTTCAGGCCATTACCCAGCATTCCTGGAGTTGGACAAAAGCTCCTCAAATCCAGGGGCTCCATTCAATTATAATTGGCACCGACAAGAGGAGGAAGAGTTTCAGGCTTTAATAAAAGAGAATTGGAAACTGGTTGATACCCATTCAGAGGCTCCAATCTGTGCTCAGTTCATGGCATCGATGCAATTCCTAAAGGAAAAAGTTACCCATAGGGATAAGGAACATCATAGAAACAAAGGATTTAAAAGCAGGTGAACAGAACACTAAGTTTTTTCAAAGTTTTAAAAACCATATGAGGAACCAAAATACTATCTGGCAGCCTTGTGACAGGTGGCAACAAGGTACGAGAATCTAATAAGCTGGCAAGTTTGGGAGTGAATAGCTTTAAGGAAATCTTTAACCACGTAAATAGGGAAACATCGTTAAAATGGTGGAACTCTTCCACAATTCCTCGAAGAAGAGAACAATGCTCTCTTTAATCCTATTTATAGAAAGGAGCTTCAAACCATCAGTAGTTCCTTCAAAAAAGCCAAAAGTCTTAGCCATTAAAATAATTTGTCCAAACATGGATTGTTTTGTATGGTGTTTTAGCATTACCTGATCTCTCCATTAATTATTGCATGTCATATAGAATGCAAAGAGCAAGTCCATGCTGAGGTGACCAATGCTTTCCACTGTCAAAAATGTGAAACATAGGTTCAAGAACACGGCGTGCAGTAGTGGCCTCCTTTGCAAGTTTTGCCATATTTTGGAGACAAAGTTTAGACCAAAATTTGGGGTTCTCTGCTTCTTCCCTGTAAGATTATTCAATAAATAGTGCATAAAAAGAACCGATGATGCTTAGAGAAAATAGTTAAAATCTAGAGCACAAAACAAAGGAAACATGATGATTTGCATACCTTGTGAGATTAAGTTCACCTTTAAAGTCCCAGACCTCCTTCCAGGAAGGAACTCTTCTAATTGCTCCTATCGTCGCTTCAATATGGCCCTCACCTCTATGTGCTTGTACCCAATGATCATCAAAATTATCACTGATATGATTATCTTTATCCATTGGAAGCAATTCATAATTTTCCAAGGTCACTGCAACAATCTGAAAAGAATACCAAATGAAGAGAAGATAGCCAAAAGTGCCATCAATGTTATCAACCATAATTTTGCAAGTGCAGATGAAATCTTTTTATTTAACTTGCATTAACAAATAATAAAAATGAAGAGAACGAGTATGCCGAGGAATAGCAGCAGTGTATATGAGACTCATTAGTACAGCTTTCATTAAGATCTTGTTCAGTGTGGCGACATGTAACTTAAACCTGTTCATATGTACAATGACATCAATCTGGTTTTCATGGAAAGAAAAGAATGTACATGCCTTGCACATGAATATTTCACCATTTTTGGAAGAAATTTGCCATAGGAATTGGTTTACCTGTTACTGCAACAAGTTTTAACACTAGAAGCAATTCCTGCAAGTACTGTTATACATTAGTCATTTACAAGATGAAGCACCCAAAATAAACTTGACCCATTTACTAGGATGACCAAATTTGAGTATAAAAAGTGGTTGCTGCAAGCCACTGATACAAATATCATTTAATACTAGGTAATCTTTCTGCTACATGCAGGGAATAATGTCACTGTCAATGTTTCCAAGAAGTGCAGTCATCAACTAGATTTTATTATTATCAATAATATCTCTAAAAGGGAGAAAGACGGATCGCAAAAACTCTGAATTAAAAGCACATGCAGTAACACTCTAAAAGAAATAGAACATAAATAATAACAGATAATCTAATCGCAAGAAATGAAAGAGGATAAGAAAAGACTAAGATAAGTTCCAGACAGCCCCTAAAGACTATACATATGCCAAAAAATCTCCATATGTGCATAGCACACTACACCTCTGCATCAATATGAACAAGCTATGCAGTGTTATCCAACAACTTACAAGATGAACAAGCTGCTTAATAAAGAAGATGGAGACCTTGACCGAAGATACTGACTCACAGAATCTTTGTATTGATGCAAATCAGAAAAAGCAAGGGCCCAACTGTCCATTATAATGATAAATTCTTCAAAAATAGACCAAAAGCTCTTTAAAAAGCAGAATTAAGCTCATTCAGAAGCTCGATTTGACTTAGCTTCTGCAAACTACAAAGAAAGAACATATTAATGAAACACAGACACCTTCTTAGAATGCAAAATGACTAGAATTTATCACCTTCCTCGTCTTTAAACTTTTTTATTTACGATGGAAATAAAGATAAAGCATTTTATTCATTGGCGTAAATGTAAATGTAAAATAGATTATTGGGTAGGAATGGATATCAGAGCAACCAAAACTTACGGAAAAGGCTGATTCAGATATGGAAAATAATTAAGTTGAAGGAGTAATGCTTAAATTACATTTAACTTTTCAAAAGTGTGTTAACAATTGAAATAAATATATAAATTTTGTTTTACAATTTCTATCTAACAGGATCAGGCATTACAAAACAAATTATATAAATGTTTCTCAAGTGCTTGATAAGCACAAATTGACAACCGTTCAAGTTGGGGTGTTATGCAAATCAGAAAGCAAAAGGTATCCACCTGGTAATATGTACAGAATATTAAGAAAAAAATGATATATAGACAAGACCTCACAAAATTATCTGCAAAGGTAAATAAACATGATTCACTTATTCTTAAGCCCACCTACTGGTAGAAAATATGGCTTTATAGTTTTGTACTTTTCTTATACCAAAATATTGAGTGCAATATTAATGAGAGGTTCACTTCCTATGAAAGACTAATAGAATGGGGCTGGGTGGGGCTATGGTAATTCCTAACTCAAAATGTTTGCAAATATTTCAAGTAACAGCTAACTCACCTTTGAATGAAACTATATTTGCGGCTTCATTCCAGGGAAAAGTAAAACCTCCTGCAAAATGAATTACAAAAATCAACTTTTGTATTGAAAAACCATCTCCTAGATGAATCATTTTAATAAACAATTATTACCTTTATATTCTGAGAGTGTGTTAACATCATAGCAAGCCAGTCAATGCCCATTCCCCAACCGCCAATTGGTGGTAAGCCATACTCTAACGCAGTGCAAAACGTCTCGTCGAGAGGCATTTCTTCATCATCACCTGATTGTCTGTCCTGAAATATTTAAAGCCAATAGACAAAGAAAAACTATAAGAAAATAGTAAATTGAATATTCATTTAAGATATCAAATGATTATTCAACTCTGTAAGAAGTTAAGTCGACATCTATGAACACTCAACAGTTGCATCTATCTCCCCCA
>LPNX010566887.1:606-164627 GCA_001517045.1 Pseudotsuga menziesii
CATAGTATATAGTTCTCGTTTCATAGTATAAGTGGTTAGAATGGAAACATTGCGTAGTGGTCTTTCTGTCAGTGAATAGATGCTCCAACCAAGAACATAATAGTTAAGTATGGTGGTTGAATGAGACAAGGGAAGGTGAGTGAAGAGAATGGTGAAACATGGCTTTTCCCCCATGGCTCAAGGTTCAGCATTCCCCCTCCTTAGACTTAGGAATCATGCCCCTTCTCAATTTGGTTGCAGTGAACATAGCTGGTTGGGTTATTTAATTAAATATGCATAGTTACATGATGCCATAACTTAATATGTATGACGCATGTCCCGATATACCATTGGTGATGATTTCTATCCGAAACATAACATAGACAAACTGATGGTGGGGCCTTTGCCTTTAGATCCGCACCATGGTTATTTACAATAGATGTATCATGTATATTTAATGCAAACAGGGTCAAAACTGAGGTGTTACAGAATGAATTCTTACCGAAGGGGATGCAATGCAAGCAATGGGACCATGGAATTGCTTGTATATGGATAAGATTTACATGCTAGATTTATGGAGAAATTCAACATTTCATCACATGATTTCATTTATGTGGTATCATGTTCCAGGTTTCCTACATCGGGGGAGGGGAAGAAATTTTCAGGTGAACCAATTTTGGAGCACCCTAGATTGATTATGCTTAAGGAGAAGCAGACTTGGGAGGGGAGGAATGTAATGTAGCTTCTTGGAAGGATTTTTAACCCAAAAAATCCCTCACCAAGCTCTCCATGACCTACACCACCCAAGGACACCACTTCACAACCCCCACGCCCTCAAAAATGATTAAGGATGAAGAAAAGGGCTTAAAAACCCCAAAAGGGAGCCTAAAATACTCTCCTTTTTGGGGCCTAAAATGTTAAAAGGAGATAAAATTAGGGCAGAATGGGATAAAATCCCCAAAAAGGGGCTAAATCCCAGACCAAGGGCTTAAAATCCTAAAAGCCCAAAAAAGCTATAAAAGGAGGGTGGGGGGGTCACTCTCAAAACACTTCTCCCTTGCATACTGTTATGCTACCCATGGATGCCTTGAGACCCTTTGTATCTCAAGCCACCCACACTCCCTCTCCTCCATCTCCATCGAGTCATAGCTCCCCCATCCAAGAGAGAGGTACTTCTTCAAGCCAAGGAATGGTGGCCCAATTCCATCAAAGAGAAGGTATACCAATGTTGTTTCTTGCATTTGATTTAGTTTTTTGTAGTTTTTTCTAACTCTTTTTTGTTTGTAGGATTGTTTATAACATGTTTTTGTAGGTTTCTAGTTTCTAATATTTTTTTACAGGTTATTGGAAGAAAAACCCTAACCATTGTTTGCAGAGGGGTTCTCCATCATTTCTCTTCTTTCTGTTCTTTATTTTGTTTCTGTCTAGTTGTATTTCTGCTTTCTTTTCAGAATTTTTACAAGTAGGAACCTACCCTTCTGTCCTATAGATAGAAGGGAGCCATTCTTGCCCTTGTAGCAAGGAGAAATCCCTGCTACAAGGACATCAAGTGTTGACAATGTCAAGCACCTAGGGGTTAAAAATTGAATTAAGTAAATTAACTAGGGAATTTTGGTTATTAAAAACTATGGAGGCATGTATTAGGATAATTTCGAATTAATTATTTTATGTAATTATTTAATTAGTGTGGAAAATAATGACATGTGGAAATGATTTCCATGTTAGGAGGATGCATTAGGCAAGTGAAATTGCCTTGGATGAAAAATGGAAGCTGTTGAGAAAACTAGCAAAAGAAAGCAGTTAGAAAAGATAGAAACTATCCAAAAGCAAGCACCTAGAAAAAGATGGAAACTGTCTAAAAGAAAACAACTAGAAAAGATGGAAGCTATCCAAAAGCAAAGAAAAGCCACGAATTTCAAAAGTAGAAAGTACAGGAAAAGAAACCAGGGTAAAAGAAAGAAACTCCAAGCCAAAGGAGGGCATCGTTTTAATTTTTATGGAGATTTCATGACAAGGAAACATCATACATGAATCATATGTGTTATTTTACTCAAGGAGGGAGAATTAATGATTAGGATTATGGTTTAGCAAGTAGCAGCTTGCTCAATAGGTGATGTACTTGTTCAACAAGTCACCCAAGGTATACATAAGAATAATTACAAAACCATTATTTAGTTTTTTTTGTTATTGTTTTGATATTATGTGAAGCTTAGCTTCAATACTGAGTGATGATCCTCAGTTTTGTTGGGAGATGCACCCCAAGTCTCAAGTCCCATGTTCCTCTGTCCCTCTCTTCTCCCCGTATTCTTTGCAGGTCACATAGAATCTAAGGAACAACCACCTAGAGTTTTATTAGAGATATGATAGTATCTTTAAAACATTAATTACATTGTATCAGGTGTATTTATTAGATCCATAAGTTTCCATTACTTGATGGTTCGAATCTCGATGTCTTCCTTTGATATTTTCTTCTAAAATGCACTGTATTGATGCATCTTCTTAAATGGATCTATATACTTTATTTATGAGAATTAATTCAACATACATGGATATAAAATTATTTTATAATCATGCTCTATAATTTTTATATCATTCTGAATTTGTACGGTGGATTTTACTTTCTTTTTACACAACCTAGTCTAAGGCTTTCACCTAGAATTGAGTAGTTTCACCATAAATTGCATAATTCGACTTATGGGACACCAAATATTCTCATTCTTGTTTTTATTTTTTGTTAACATGTATATCAAATCCTCCAATGTCTGAAACAGATCATTCATATCATCTTTGACTTTTTTTTGGAAATCCTGAAGAGGAAGCTAGTGAGATGTCCTAAGAGCTAGTTTCACCTTTGCAACTTGTAGAAGTACTTTTCTTGCCTTTGATCCGATAAAACCTGAAAAAATTGTTATATGAATTCGTGACACAGTCCTAAAATTATCCTAATACGATCCTAGCCATTGGTTGATTGGAGGTGATGGTTCATTCCTAGTTTGCACGATTGGGACACCCAAAAGTGTGGGAGTAGAATTCAGCGAAGCTGATTTCAAAACCTAAAAGGATAAAAAATCCAAGTGCTTAAGTAAATAACACTCTCTGTCCAAATTTTTCTCTTGGTATCTTCCATTATCTTGTTAGATTTTCTTAAGATATGATTACATTATCTAGGATCTTTATCTGAAAGAATAACAAGTACAACAAAATGCATAAAATTGAAAAGATGCACAAGACACAAATATTTGCATCGAGGAAACCATAAATGAGAAAACCCTGGAAACTTCTTCAGAATAGTAAGATGATCAAAAGAAGTAATAAGAAATGTTTAGCAGCTATCTTTCTTTCCTCCTGTGACTATCTCTCTCTCTCTTTCTCAAACGCCTTAGAGAGTGTTTGTGATATATATAAATGAGGGAGAGAGCCTCCCTATTTATACCCTTTCAAGTCACTGAACGAATATAAGACCCAAGCCTACATTTCATCTCACATGGGGCCCACTTCTCCTAGATTTACCACAATTACATATTACATGATGTTACACTGGGGACTATTTCCCCGACTTACATATTACATGATGTTATACTAGGGAGTAATGCCCCAAATTACAATGGAGGTTTACCTCAAGATATAGACACAATTTAGACATCCGATAAAGGTTTAACACACCTCCCCAATGGGGGTACAACAATCTGCAATGATAATATACATCATAATATCTTTCGAAGTTACAAATACATCAACACTCCCTCTTAACTAGGAAGGTATTCTCTCTCTACATAGTCATCAACACATTTGGTCAAGTCTTCATCGCATCATCATCATCACAGAGTCATAGAGTCTTTATCATAGTTGTTTCCATCATATTCTTATAATTTGATCATCATCCCATCCTATATGTCATCATAAGTTTCTACAGTGCCAACCCTTTTTCATGCTAGATGTAGGTCTAGCCTCCATGTAGGTCTTCATCGACAGAGCCAACCCTTTTTCATGTTGGATGTTAGTCTACAATGCCATCTCTTTTTCATGCTAGATGTAGGTCTCCATCTACAGAGCCAACCCTTTTTCATGTTGGATGTAGGTCTACAGTTCCAACCCTTTTTCATGGTGGATGTAGGTCTCCATCTACAGAGCCAACCTTTTTTCATGGTGGATGTAGGTCTACAGTGCCAACCCTTTTTCATGCTAGATGTAGGCCTTGCATTATGCAATGTATTTCTCTACATATACAACCCTTTTTCATACTGGATGTAGGCCTTTCACTCTGCAAGGTATTTCTCTACACCAACCCTTTTTCATGTTGGATGTAGTGCCTTGCCTCTGCAAGGACTTCCTCTACAGATCCAACCCTTTTTTATAATGGATATATTTCCTTGCCACTGCAAGGAATTCCTCTTCATAGAATCTCGAAGCATAATCAAGATACACATAACATAAAATTCACATTCAATGGCATGGTAGGACACTCCTACTACCATCCGAGAAAGGCTTCAACACTTACATCCACTGGCATGATAGGAAACACCTACTACCATATGGGAAGGGCTCATGTGTATCACCTCCCCTTGGAGGGAACCTTGATATGAATAACACCATGATTCTCTCTAAATTAATCTAACTTCACTATGACCATTTCTAGCATAGAATCACATCAAGGTTGATTACATCCAAGGATAACCTGCGAGCTTTGCCAGGATTGATTACATCTGAGGACAACCTACAAAACTAATTACGTCTGAGCAACCTATGAGCTTGTCCTAGATTTTATGTTTAGACAACCTATCTCACTGGCTATGCTAGAAATAATCACTCCCTATTTTGAGAGATATTGATCTAGATCACATATTGGAGCTTCACTACTCCTCTCTGCATCATACAAAAAATGCAAGTCAGATCAATCAAATCAAATAATAGATTTCAAAAGAAACATACTACCTCACAAATAGCTAAGCAAGTGGCAACATAATTTTCCTCAGCTGTACTCCGCGCCATTCAAGACTGTATCCTACCAAACCAGTAGCCCATACTGGATCTCAAACTGAATAAGAAACCCAAGGTGCTCTTCTTCTCACTCACTCTACCAATCCGAATCAACATAACCATGCAGGTTAGTCTTTTGATTTGTATCATACTTGATCCCATACTCAACTATACCCTTTAGGTACCTCACTGTATGCTTTGCCACCAGGAGAGCATGTCTCAGATCCATTAGAAATAGCTCATCGACATATAATAGGATTGATCCCATACTCAACCGTACCCTTTAGGTACCTCACTACATGCTTTGCAACCAGGAGAGCATGTCTTAGATCCATTAGAAATAGGTCCTCGACATATAATAGGAGCATCACTGGTCTTCCACCTTCAGCCTTGAAGAAAATGTTGGAATATTATTTACTCTCAGTAAAGCATAGAGCCATCAGTAATATGTCTATCTTGTCATACCATGTCGAACCTTAGGATCTTATGCAGTCACTCCCTTTGAAGAGGATCATCACTCTCCCTCTGAATTTCATACTCTATCTATTGAAACATTCTAGAATGGAGTGACAAGTAGCTTCCTCTGCTACTAATATTGTATGTATCTAGCTAGGGTCATTGGATACCAAGATCCTCTATCTTGAATTTTTTTTTTAAATTTCTTCTTCCACCCATCCATTAGCTTGTCATCCACTATAGGATTACATCTTCAACCTTGTAGAAAATGTTAAGATATTCATCACTCTAGGTGATCTTCAAGATCCTCATGTATGTGTTATCCCATGGGTGCCTTCTCAGCTCATACAAGGCATTTTTTAATTTGCACACACAAGTGTTCCTGTCATGTGTCTCAAGTCTCAATGGCTGCAAATGTCTCTTCATAGTTGATTCCTTCTTTCTATGAGAAGCCTCATGCTATGAATCTTGCTTTGTATCCCATGATGTTTCCATATACTACATGCTGGATATTGTAGATCAATTTGGAAGAAACTACAGACTTCCCTTCATGTCTCAATATCGTATCCTAGACATCATTCTTCTTGAACTGTTGCTCTCCTTCCCTTTCTTCTTGGCTACTTCTTCATATCTGAAAGGATCTACATCAACGATGTCACTCCATGGTGTCACATAACTGGAGTGTGTCTAATGCCTCTTTCTTTGTTTATAAGTCTCGTCATACTATTCTTCATATTGCATGATTCTTATTTATATTCTTCCAAAGCTCTGTCTTTCGCTATGGTGTCTTTAACCCGAGAATCTTCAAGTTCCTCTTCTAAACTGTCTTCACCTTGTTCTTTGGAATGTTCTATAAGTAAATTTTGTTTGCATGATTAGAAACATATCATAATTTCCAAAACATATTAATAGTGACAAATATATGTCACATAGCCATGCGAATATTTTAGCCAATGCTACAACATTCATCCATATCATGTATGGATACAATAACTTCTAGATTCTTTCTACCCTAATGTTAGTAAGAGTGTGTACTACTCCTAATATGTCAGCAAAGAGGTTTCAATATAGTAAGTAGTAATGGAATGTTGTATAATATCATTGACTTCTTACCCATCATGTGCAATTCAGTATTATAAATTCAATTACTCAAACATGCATAACACATCAACTGAATATAAACAAATGCATAACCAAAAAATATCATGAAATAACAATTGAATACTTATCTTTATTTGTTTCATGGGTAGACTCCCTTATTGAGCCTTTAGCTTCATCATCTTCTTAATTCATAACAGCATTATTTCTTATCCAAATGCTAATATGGATAAGAGGTTCTTCAAGAATTGAGTCCTTCATATTCCTCATCGCTTGAGGGATCTACTTTGAATCATGAGAAACTGATATTCAATTGCTCCCATCTTCAATGAGTCAAGATTATTCTTGTGTGCACTATTTCGAGTGTCTACTAAATGTAATCACTTCCTTCCTGCACAAATTCCTTGAATGAATGAATCACATGACCTTGGGAGGCCATTAAAGGTGGTTATAACAATATCTTATTCTTCTTCTATTACTTTGTCATAGCATCGAACACTTCCTTTTGGTTTCTTCAAGGATGACACATGAGGGATGAGATGATATTTAATAGAATATGAAATAATTCTCTTGGCTCTAGCCTTAGCCTCATCTCCCTCTGGCTCTTAGAACTTCCTTACTCAAATATTGATCTAAGTCAATTTCTTCAATGATCACAGAATTCCTATACTTCCATACTTGGACTTTTCAGCTTCACCAATCTTATTGTTATCTCCCAATATAATTTATTTTCATATGAAGAATTTAATTCATGCAATGAGGAATATGAATGTCACTAACAGTTTTGAAAGCCTCTATTTTTTATGCAAATTTCATAAAGTTGTAGCTTCGGTGGCTTGGGAGAGGATCAAAACATCTCATTAGCCACCGAAAGATGGAAGATAAATAACAAGTAGAAGACCCCTTCAGCGGTAAGGTGTGTTGCTAAACTTTTTACTGCCATCGGAACATTCTTAAATATTCATTGGAGAATATAGTGACTAAAATTTCCACAACTACGGAGAATATAGTGGCTAAAAGTTTCGCCACTGCGGAGAAGATAGTGGGATTAAAAGCTCCGATGGTAAGAAGTTTTCAGTTCTGATCACCGATGTTGCATAGTCTTAGTTCACTGCAGAGCCACAATGGAGGAAGAAAAACAAACTATGGCTTCCGTGAGCAGATGAAAAATTCAACGTCGAAACTTGAAAGCACTAACCGTCAGTGAGTTAGTCCACTAAAGAACCGAAAGGGAGAAGAATATACAAACTACGGGGTCTATGAGCAGATGAAAAATTCAGCGTCGGAACTTGGAATCACTAGCCATCAGCAAGATAGTTCAAGGGGGAATCGCAACAGCAGAAGAAAAATAGACTAAGGCTTTTGCTAAATGAAAAAGATTTCGATAGCGCGACAATAGAAGATCATTGACGATCAGAAGACATACAGACTACAGATCAGTGAGTTCACAACAAAGCTCCTCCACAGTGTCAGCGACACAAAGGACTAAAGCTCCAATTCCAACATCATCAACCAACTTTTGGCAGTAGTAAATTTAGCTCGTTCCACCTCCGAAACAACAACAATGCTTCAGTCTAGAGCACCTATGTGCTAGAAGATAGAACATTTGATCAGAGACTGCGACGATAAGGTAGAGAATCTGGAGGATTAAACATTGATACTTGTAGCCCCGAAACTGTAGAAACACTGAGATTTGGAGCGCTGAAACAGCGGTAACATTGAGACTTGGAGCACTGATGAGCTAAAAGAAAAAGGCCCTGATTGGTGATTGCGGTGACAAGACAGAAAATCCAGTGGATTAAACAAGAAAAATCACTTCAATTAAATGCCGATAGACTAGCTGTTGGTGGCAATTTCATACTAAACCAGTAGTGCGGATGATCAGCGACCACTTCAGTCATTAAAATATTGCTCAGTGAACTAGATCTTCATAGTAGATAAAAAATAGTTAGCAAGGGTTTGAAGCCCTAATCTAGAAAAATATCACTTTCAATTATTTTTTGGTGTAAACATATCATATTTTCAAGATCTGTAATTTTTGTAGAAGGATATAAAGCCCATGATTAATTTATTAATGAGGGTTCAACTTCGGTGATTTATGAGCCAATAATACTTTCAAGCTTCTCATTTTACTTGTTCATGGTATAATCTCTTTTGTTGTGATCTGTTTAGCCATCATCTCTTTCTTTACTGTGTTTATGCCTGACTGTGCATTTAGGTCAATTTCATATTTATTAAAAAGCCGATAGCTGTCATCCTATCGATCTATTAGTGATATTTGATTTATAGATACCATCCTTAGTAGGATTTAGCCATTTATATGCATGTGTTATGTGTGTAATTATACCATCCTGGTGAGTTCTCCATCCCTACACCTTATAGTCAAATTTCTGAGCAAATTGCAACTAAAAGCCTTGTAAACGAGTGAGTCTTATGCATGCCTTGAGAGTGGAAAGGTTACATTGGTCGAATGAATTGACCCATATATGAACACCCTAAAAATTTTTTAAGTTACCAGGAATCCTCGAGCTACAACCTAGAAGAGTTTCCTAGAGTGATAACAAAGTGGCGCCGTTGCCGGGGAGAGGAGATTGAAGCTCAGCTTCCTTGGGAGACAAAATAGATCCAGGCTTTGATGATAGACAATGCTTGGACATTATTACGGTTGTAATCATATATCTGGTGACTCCATTGATATAAGGTGGCTTCAAGGAGACCAAGTACTAGAGAAAACCCAAAGGGTCCACCAGCAACACCCATTTTAGATCAAGAAGAAATCTTGAGGAAAGCTAGGGATTTACTAAGACAAACCAGCAATGCTACACAAAACGCTACATCGGGTATTTCAAAAAATATTTTTGCTATTATTTCTTCTACTAAAACTCTTAATTCCCAGAAAATTTTAGATACATCAGAAAAATATAGGGCTTGGGAATCTTCAAGCACTGCTGCTTGTGAAGATCCAATCCCTGGTGACTCCACTGGGATAAGTATACCACCGCCTTCTTAGCAAATATTTTCATCAGTGCTTCCCTCCACATCCCTATCCATACCCATTTCCAAGATGGCTACCCCTCAATTGACCAACATGGAAAGGATCCTAGTAGCTAGGTATGCACCCCTACTTTTTCCAAATCCTCTCGCAGCCATGCCTACCGGGGATTACCTCAAGTATATGCCTAAGTTTATCGAGGAAGGGAATTTCACTGCTGAAGAACATCTAGAGGATTTTTATAGCTATGCTAAAAATATAAATATAGAACACGAATATGTATGGACCAAATTTTTTGTGCAAAGCCTAGATGGCCAAGCTAGGAAGTGGTTTAAGGAACTGCCTGCTGGGTCAGTGGTAGGCATAGAGGCCCTAGATGACATCTTCCTAAAGCATTGGGGAGAAAGGAGAGACCACCTCTACTATATCATAGAATTCAACAACCTAAGAAGAGAAAATGGTGAGTCTATCTCCAACTTTACCAAAAGATTCAACAACATGTACAACAAGATCCCCACTGAGATTAATCCCATCGGTACCTCAGCTATGATAAATTATGCAAATTCCTTTGACTCTAACTTCTACCTACTTCTTAGAGAAAGGAGGTCTTCCTCCTTATCACTCATGCAGGATGCTGCCCTAGAGGTAGAGTTAAAAATTTGGGCATATCCAAAGGTCAAAGGGAAGGTAGACATGAGAAAGAAACTAGCAGACTACAGTGGGGTTTCTGCATCAGAGAACAAGATTGAAAAAAATTCCAAACTTTTAGATAACCTGACTGTTGAAATGTATAAATTGAAATACCAAGGACATCTGCCGGTGAGGGGTAAGGGGCCAAGTGACCTTGCTCCTCGAAACCCAAATTTTATTCCTTATAGAAGAGGAAACCCCCCTGTTCAGATTTTTAGAAGGGAGAGAAATCAAGGGGAAGACCAGAGGATAAGAGATCGGTTTCAAAATGATGTATTAGAAGAAGGGAGATAATTCATTGAAGAAGAAGGAGAAGCTGAAGACAATATCCACTGCATGTAGGATGAGGTGGACTATTCTTTTCTGACACAAGCAGAGTATGAAGAAGCCCTGATTGATGAGCAGATCACAGAAGAGGCTATCGATTAGGATGATGGTCATGGAGGTTACCAACTGAGGTCTAGGTTGGTTGCTCCACTAAAAAAGAATGTTGTACTCATCAAGCAGCCTGTTGCACCTGCTAGAAAGGTTGTTGTTTTACCAAAGAAAGTAGTTATTCCATCCAAAGCATTGCATAAACTAGCACCTTCAGCCACACCTGATCAATTCCAACTCAAAACTATAGCTCATGAGGTAAGGTTTCCATATAGGCTGCATTATTTATTCAACCTTGAGTCTGAAATTCAAAAATTGAAAATCCCTTTCCCTTTAATTGACTTGATGAAGAATGATGCATTTAAAACCTCCATTCTGAATTCCCTTCAGCCCAAGGTGCACATTGACACTAAATTTGTGAACCTGCAAGATGACAAGCCTATTGTAACCCTGGGCCTCATGATCAAAGACCTAAAGGACTCTTGCCCACCATTCTATATATCCTTGAACATCCATGATAAAATTCTCCATAATTGTCTGTTAGATTTAGGAGCCTCTCCTAACTTATTGTCAAAGGCTTTGATGGATGAGATCAGCCTCAGCATTAACAAGCCCTACCATAATTTATTCTCCTTTTGTTATAATAATCAACCCATAGTTAGCTACCTTAAACATTAATTAATCCATTTTTGTCTTATTTGCCTAGTTTCCAATATTCCACTCTATGCAAGTTGTCTTCCACATGTCCTAGAAGTCAAACTTCCTAAAAATGAGTCATGGAGAACTTGGGAAATCTCTTGGAATCCATATTTAGCATATCTACTTTATTCCATATCCTCCCTAGCGCATGTCTGCTTTTTCTGCTTTATTGCCTGCTTTACTGAGTTTTATGGAAAAAGGGAAAGTAAGACTAGGTGCAGTTGACTTGTTTTTTTCCCTCATCATCCTCCATTCTTTTCTCCTAATAAAAACATGTATGAGTTGTCTTTCCATCACCTATTATCTTTCCTACTTGAATTTTCCAATCCGTGAGCTCCTAGGTAGATTTGGAAACTGCTTTATGCACCTATGGAGATTTGACTAGATTTAGTAAGCCTGCTTTTGACTATTTCGAATGGAATTCTTATGCATTCGAATATCTCATGTAATTATTTATTGCAGCAGCCTATAACTTCACAGGGTTGGATATTGTACACTTATTCAATACATATTAGTGTTATGCTCCAATTTCAGTCTCCTTTGTGTGTAAATTTGCATGTTTGATTAGTAATTTTGTGAGTGCAGTTGATCTATCACCTGGGTTCAATTTCCACATTGTATCAGAGCCTTTGTAGATCGATTTCTCTCCTTCCATATTGCTATTGCAGGTTCGACATCTTGACTGGGATCTATTCTGCTGCTCATCTTGATCTCCTTGAGCCCCAATAGCTTCAAATCCTTGCAACTCTACTTTTCCAAGTTTAAAGCCCTTGTTTTGCAGCTAAAACAATGTGGAATTGAAAAGAAGGAGGAGAAACTAGTTTTGGCCATACTCTCAAAGCTTTTCCTTGACTACTCAGTGTTTTTTTCGACCTTCCATGCCACCAAGTTGACAGCTCGAGCCTGGAAGATGCCTAAGCTTGCAGAGTTCATGGAATCCCTCACACAAGAACAAGATAAACTGGTGATGATGGGAACCATCAAACCTTATAAAGACCAAGCTTTGGTTGCTGGAGATTTGAGTGTGGATTCAAAAGGCAAGAAGAAAGCTAAGAAGCCACCTGAGCAGAAGAGAGACAAGAACAAATCTCAGGAGGAGCCTCAAGGCTCCATGAAGAATTTCCAGAAGAAGAAGAACAAAGGAGAAATGACCAAGTGTGCATACTGCAGTAAGGGATTTCATCCTAAAAGCTCCTACATGAAGAATAAAATTGACATGCTGACCCAAATCCTGGAGAAGAATAACATCTCCCTTCCTGATAGCTCAAAGAAGAGGGAAGGAGGATCAAATTCAGAAGACAGAGAGAGAGTTCATGCATTGGTTGCTGGCACATCAAGCTCACCTAGATTCGTCATAGACTCTGGAGCTTCAAGACATGTGGTTTTGACCAAGGAGGCATTCTCCTCTCTTGACATGTCAAAAGGTCCACCAATAGTGTTGGGAGATGACTCTCTCACTGACAGTTTGGGCAAAGGAAGGATTGATCTTGACCATGGTAAGTTCAGCAATGTATTGTATGTTACAGGTCTTACCTCTAACCTCTTGTCAGTGTATCATATGACCCACACAGGGTCTCCAAAGAAGATCATATTCTCACTTGATGATGTTGATATCATGGAGATATCGAGTGGTAAACTCATTGCAAAAGGAGTTGTAGATCACACTTCGAAGGTATACTAGTTTTCACATTTTATACCCTACTCAAACCCCTCCACTCTTCTGATCCATGCTAATGAGGAAAGAAAGATTTGGAATGAAAGATATGGCCATATTAACTAGAAGTATCTTTCTGATCTAAGTGAAAAATAAATGGTCATAGGGTTACCAAAGATTAAGTTTTCCAAGGGAGTCTGTCAAGGTTGTGTCCTAGGAAAACACCCAGAGCATAAATTTGAGAGAGCTAGTCATGAGAGAATCTCTGCACCTATTGAGTTGATCCACAATGATGTTTCTGGTCCATTCCCTCATATGTCAATGAGTCAGGCCAAATATGCATTAAATTTCATAGATGAATTTTACAGGTACTGTTGGGTTTACTTCCTGAAGCATAAGTCTGAAGTTTTTGGCCTCTTCAAAGTCTTTAAGGCTTTGGTTGAAAACCAGTTTGGGAGGAAACTCAAGATCCTCATATCTGAGAATGGTGGTGAGTATGTCAAGTTTGAGTTCATTCAATATTGTGAATATGTAGGTATTCAGATGCAGCATTCAATCCCTTACACACCATAGCAAAACGGTGTTGCTGAGAGAAAGAACAGATCACTGAAAGAGATGGCAACCTGTATGTTGGAGGCTAAGAATTTGCCACCAAAGTTTTGGGCTGAGGATATAAATTGTGCATATTATATCCATAATATGGTTCCTCATAAACAAATTGATGGTATGACTCCTTTGGAAGCATGGAGTGGGCACAAGCCAGATGTGACCCATTTTAGGATTTTTGGCTTAAGGGCTTGGGCTAGAATTCTAACAAAAAAAAAGAAGGATTTGCAGCCCCAAAGCCAAGAATGTATATTTTTTGGGTACTTTGAAGATTAAAAAGGGTACAAGTTGATCAATTTGAGCACAAACAAATCCTTCATTGAAAGGAGTGTTCAGTTCCAAGAAGAGCCTTTAGCAGCAGTTGAAGTTGGAGAGTCTTCTTCACCACCAGAACCATTGAATGTAAGTGAAGAGACAAATGAGTTTGTTGATTCTGATATGTCTGATAATGATGATTTAATTTCAGATCCTAACAGTCCTACTAGGCAAAAATGGGCATCAAATACCTTTCATGCAGCTGGGGAACTAGCTGGAAATCCTAGTGATCCTAGGAGGACTAGATCTCAATTTGAGAGTGCCCTAAGCATGAAAGACCCTTTGTTTGCAGAGAAATGCTATATAATGGTTTAATTAGACCCATATACATATGAATATGCATCACATGATCCAATATGGCAATAATCCATGAAAGAATAATTCAGCTCACTCCAGAAGAACAACACTTGGGAGCAGGTTGATCTTCCCCTGGGGAGGAAGCTAGTTCAATGTAAGTGGGTTTTCAAAACTAAGTTTTCTGCTGATGGTTCACCTTTGAAATATAATGCAATATTTATATCCAAGGGCTACTCATAAGTACATTATATTGACTACAATGAGACCTTTGCACCAGTGGCAAAGATGGACTCCATCAGGCTAGCCTTAGCCATTGCAACTTCGAAGCAGTGGGAGATACATCACATGGTTGTGAAGTGTGATTTATTGAATGGATATATTACTGAATATATTTACATGCAACAGCCTCAAGGGTTTTTTACTAATCCATATTTTGTGTGCAGTCTAAAGAAATCATTGTATGGGCTTAAGCCAGCCCACAAGGCTTGGTATGCCAAGATTGATGGCTTTCTGCTGTCATTGAGTGTTGTTTGATGCAATTCTGATACAAATGTTTATTTGAAGCTGATTCGTGATTCTTTGATGATTATTGTCTTGTATGTGTATGACCTTCTTATTACAAGAAGCTCAAAGAAATAAATTTCCTCCTTGAAGGATGCAATGAACCATGCATTTTCTATGACTGATTTGGGGTTGTTGAGCCAATTTTTGGGTCTCGAAATTGCTCAATCCCAACATGGAATAAAATTACATCAGTCCAAGTATGCTTTGGATTTACTGAACAAGTTCAACATGAAATATTGCAAGCCAAGCAAGACTCCCTTCCTTTCAGGAGTTAAGCTTGAAGAAGCAGGTTCTTCTCCTATGGTAGATAGTACACTGTATAGACAACTGATTGGGTGTTTGCTATGCCTTACACACACTCAACATAATATTTCCTATGCAGTAAGTGTGGCTTCAAGACACATGGATTAGCCTCATGAGATCCATTGGAGAGAAGCCAAAAGGATCCTTAACTTTGTTCAGGGAACAAGAACTCATGGGATCTTCTACAAAGCTAAATCTGATCTTGATTTGATTGGGCTTATTGACAGTGATTGGGTAGGTGAAAACATAGATTGAAAGTCAACATCAGGATACATGTTCATGCTTGCTAAAGGACCAATCATCTTGTCAAGCAAGAAATAGAGTGCCATTGCACTCTCATCTACAGAAGCAGAGTACAGAGGAGTTGTAAATGCAACAACTCAATGTTTATGGTTGTAGGGGTTACTTGGTGAGTGTGGCTTCGAATCAGAGTTCTCAACTATTATCTATTGTGATAATCAGAGCACCATTAGAATCTGCAATGATCCACTTCAGAGATAGAGAACCAAACACATTGAGATCCATATGCACTACATCAGACAGCTTGTGCATGATGGCACCATTCACCTACTCTTGTGTGCATCTTCAGAACAAGTAGCTGACATCTTCAACAAAGTTTTTTGTGAGAAGAAATTCAGCAATATCAAACCACTGCTGGGGATTGCTGATCATGCTATGAAGCATGATTATGACAATATTTTCAAATTTTGTTTTACTATCCATGTTTAAGGGAGGATTTTCCCCCTGGGTTTTTGCCTCTTTCCTTAGTTAAATGGACATGCAGTATGTAAAGGGTGACTAAGCCTTCTTGCTAGGCCCTTTAGTTTTCTGATATTTACTCATAAGTTAGGATTAAGCGGGGGTGTTAGAATAATCAACCCATATTTAGCTACCTTAGACATTAATTAATCCTATTTTGTCTTATTTGCCTAGTTTCCAATATTCCACTCTATGCAAGTTGTCTTCCACATGTCCTAGAAGTGAAAATTGCTAAAAATGAGTCATGGAGCACTTGGGAAACCTCCTAGAATCAATATTTAGCATATCTTCTTTATTCGAGATCCTCCCTAGTGCATGTCTGCCTTTTCTGCTTTATTTCCTGCTTTACTGAGTTTTATGGAAATAGGGAAAGTAAGACTAGGTGCAGTTGACTTGTTTTTTTCCCTCATCATCCTCCATTATTTTCTGCTATTAAAAGCATGTATGATTTGTCTTTCCATCACCTATTAGCTTGCCTACTTGACTTTTCCAATTCGTGAGCTCCTAGGCAGATTTGGAAACTGCTTTATGCACCTATGGGGGATTTGACTAGATTTATTAAGCCTACTTTTGACTATTTCGAATGGCATCCTTATGCATTCAAATATATCATGTAATTATTTATTGCAGAATCCTATGACTTCACAGGGTTGGTTATTGTACACTTATTCAATATAGATTAGTGTTATGCTCCAATTTCAGTCTCCTTTGTGTGCACATTTGCATGTTTGATTAGTAATTTTGTGAGTGCAATTGATCTATCACCTGGGTTCAATTTCCACACCTTTGACTCTAGGAAGGTGAAGTGCTTGGGCCTCATCAAAAACCTTGCTGTAGAATTAACTCAGATGCCTTTGAAAAGCGTAATGATGGACATCGTAGTGGCTGATATTCCTCCAAAATTCAGGCTTTTGATGTCTCGGTCATGGAGCAAAATATTGGGCGGCACCCTTCGGATGGATCTCATGTACACCACCATTCTCATGTTTGGAGGGGAGACTAAGAGACTGTACAAGGAAAATCAGCTAGCATACATCATAAGCAAGGAGAGTCGCTCAATGAATCACTCGATCTACGCTGTGGACACTGATTTCGGATACTGCATTTTGTAAATAGATGATAATCAACAGACATCAGTTCAGCTCACTAAGCCTATGCATCCGCAGCCTGAAGAAGTCACAACAATGATCTAGACCATTCATTTTGATGAGTCTAGTGCTCAAATCTCAGCAGGCTCGGGTGTCGTGTTGATCTCCCCATCTAAGGAAAACATTCACTTGTCTTACAAGCTCGATTTCAAGACAACTAAAAACGTAGCAGAATATGAAGCTTTGCTGCTAGGAGTTAAAGTGGCCAAGGAGATGGGAATCATGTGCGTGAAGTTTTTTTGGGATGTAGACCTCATCATACGGCAGGTCAACAACAACTTTCAGACAAAAAATATAAGATTGAAGGCCTACAGGGATGAGGTATGGAAACTCAGAGACTCATTTATGTTTTTTGAACTGTCAGATATTCCCAGGGATTTGAATCACCTGGCTGATTCCCTGGCCATATCTGCAAGTCAGTTTGTTCCTCCTTTACCCCCTAGGCTCAGCTATGATGTTTAGGTCAAGTACGTACCCTCTCTACTAGGCAATGTAAAATTTTGGAGGGTGTTTGAAAATGATGGGGAGCTTAGTAAATTCCTTCAGTTAGTGGATGAATTCTCTGACATACACATAGACCAAGAAAACCTTAACCTGGAAGAATCCAAGAAGCTCAAGTTAAAATATAAAGTGACTGAGCACAATATTTTCCAATTTACTAGCAACTACATACCCCAAGGTATAGTACCACTGGAAGAACTGTTTGATCACAATGACATCCCATTCAATCCTGCCAAAATGGAGCTAGATCCTGCTGTCGAAGAGCACAAAATAGGCAGCTAGAGCCATCCAAAACTGATAAATCTATCCACTGGGATGACTACTGAACAAAATTCTAAATATTACAGCTTGATAAAAGAGTTTGCTGATGTCTTTGCATGGGAGTATAGTGACCTAAAAATGTATGACACCAACATCATCCAGCGTAGGAATCCTTTAGAAAAGGACACCATTCCTTTCAAACAGAAGCTGAGACCCATCAGCCCTCTTCTATTACCAATGATTGAGAAAGATATCCACAAACTCTTCAAAGCCAAGATCATAATCCCCATTAGGTATTCCCAGTGGATTACAAATCTAGTAGTGGTAAGAAAGAAAAATGGAGAAATCAAGTTGTGTGTGGATCTTAGAAACCTGAATAAATGTTCCAAAAAAGACAACTATCCACTGTCGAAGATGGAACATCTACTGCAGAGAAGCTCGAGAGCCGGGGTCATGTCCTTCCTTGATGGCTTCTTTGGATACAACCAAGTGGCTGTGCACCTAGATGACCAAGAGAAGACTTCCTTTACCATCCCCTAGGGCACCTTCATGTATGCTAAAATGCCATTTGGGCTAATGAATGTTGGGGATACTTTTCAGAGAGCTATGGACCTAGCGTTTTTAGGGCTAAAAGATAAATATGTGCTGATATATCTGGATGACTTAACAGTTTACTCTCACAACCATCATGACCACTTGCATCATTTGAGAAAGGAATTTTTGAAGTGCAGAAAGTATGGAATATCACTGAACCCCAAGAAGTCCCAGTTTGCACTCAATGAAGAAAAGATTCTAGGTCACATAGTCTCAGCTGAAGGTGTAAAGATTGATCTGGTGAGAGTGGAGGAAATTCAGCAACTGTCAATACCAAGGTCAAAAAAAGACATTCGGTCCTTTTTAGGCAAGATAAACTTTGTCAAGAGATTCATTCAAAATTTCTTTGAGCCGGTAAAGCACATAACAAGCATGCTAAAAAAGGATTCCGAAATCAAGTGGATCGACCAGGCAAGAAATTATTTTGAATACATTAAGAAAGCCATCATGGAGGCCCCAACCTTGATTAGTCCCGACTACACCAAGGGTTTTTACATTTTCTCTTTTGCATCTTATGACATAGTGGTAGCTGTGCTATTACAAAAGAATGATGAAGGTCTTGATCATCCGATTGCTTTCTTTAGTAGAACTATCTGAGAGATGCTGAGGTGAAGTATGACCCAATCGAGAAGTAGAATTATGCCCTCATAAAATCTTTGAAGAACTTCAGAATTCACATTATCCATGCAAAGGTCATTGTGTATGTCCCTTCAGCTGCTGTGAAGGATGTTTTGACTCAGGCTGACATTGATGGGAAGAGAGCTAAGTGGATTTCCAAACTCATTGAGTTTGATTTAAAGGTGAAACCTGCCAAGCTGGTAAAGGGATTAGGTCTGGCCAAACTCATGGCCAAAGAAAACTATGAACTAATGGGAATAAATTTCACATGTGTCAGATCAGCAAAGGTGCAGAATATGGTAGTAGCTGAAATAGAAGTAAACCAAGATCAGGATAATAGTCCAGCAGTAGCTGGGAACACATATTCCTGTGAGTGGTACTCATGTATTATTCAAATTTTGCTTAAATTAGAAGTTTCTCCTGATCTCACTCCTAAACAAGTACAAGCCCTTAAGTTGAAATATGTTAAGTTTTGCATAATTGACAATTTGCTGTATTAGAAGGATCAGTCTAGAATTTTGTTAAGATGTCTAGATAAAGAGGAAGCAGAGCGGGTCATGCATCACTTTCATTCCAGTACATGTGGAGGCCACCACTACTGGAAAACCACAACCCACAAGATATTAAAAGTAATATACTATTGTCCAATCCTCTTTGTTGATGTATGCACTTTTGTAAGGGCCTGTGACCAATGTCAAAGATTTATAGGGAAGCAGCAACTCAAATCCTTGCCCCTTAGGCCTGTTACAATGAATGGGCCTTTCCAACAATGGGATCTAGATTTCATAGGTGAAATAAATCCATCTTCCAGTGGACAGCATAAATGGATCTTGGTAGCCACTGACTACTTTACCAAATGGATAGAAGTAGTACCCACCAAAAATGCCACTCATCAAGTCATCATGAGATTGTTATATGAGAACATCTTCAGCAGGTTTGGTTGCCCAGTAAGGTTAGTAACTGATAATCCACCATATTTTAAGGCTGGGACATTAGTTAGAATGTGTGAATCAATGGGTATTCAACTGGTGCACTCCACATCCTATTACCCACAAGGCAATGGCCTAGCTGAGTCATCCAACAAAAGCTTAGTCAGAATCATCAAGAAACTGCTAGAGACAAATCATAAAAGTTGGGATTCAAAGCTTAAGTTTGCTTTATGGGCTGATAGGGTGATAGATAAAAGATCCATAGGGACTTCTCCATTCAAACTAGTTTATGGCATTGAGGCCATCTTTCCTATCCAGCTCATCCTTCCAGTGGCAAAGTTCTTTCAGGAAGAGGAAGATGAACCAAATGATACGATAAGAAGGATGATGGATTTGGTGGAGTTATAGCATATAAGGGAGCAAGTTGCAGGAAAATCAGAGGCTCATCAACTAAGGATAAAGGGCATTTTTGACAAAATAACAAAGGAAGACAACTACCAGGTCGTAGATTGGGTCCTCAAGTGGGATGCTGTCAGAAAGGACAAGGGGAAACATGGAAAATTTGACTCTTTATGGATTGGCCCTTTTGTTATAGACCAGGTATATAAGAATAACACCTTCAAATTGGAAAATCTGGAAGGTGAAGAGGTATTTGATGGCCCAGTAAATGGGTGGTTCCTAAAACTCTATTTTATTTGAGGCTCTGAGGCCTTATGATTGAAAATTAGTAGATAGTAGGTTGTTTTTCTCTCAGAATAAGACTCCATGCCCAATGGAACAATAAATAATAGTGCTAAGTTACTTAGTTTCTTTTAGGGAAAGTCATTTTGGTCTGGGGTTCTTGGGACCTCACTGGGAGGCTCCCATCCCCAAGTAGGAGCCAGATGTTATTTTCCAAGATAATTTATTTTCATATGAAGAATCTAATTCATGCAATGAGGAATATGAATTTCACTAACAGTTTTGAAAGCCTTTATTTTTTATGCAAATTTCACAAAGTTGTAGCTTCAGTGGCTTGGGTGAGGATCAGAACATCTCCTTAGCCACTGAAAGATGGAAGATAAATAACAAGTTGAAGACCCCTTTGGTGGTAAGGCGTATTGCTAAAATTTTTATTGCCATTGGAACATTATTAAATAGTGATCAGAGAATATTGTGACTAAAAGTTCCACAACTGCGGAGAAGATAGTGGCTAAAATTTTTTCCACTGCGGAGAAGATAGTGGGATTAAAAGCTCCGATGGTAACAAGTTTTGAGTTTCGATCACCAACGTTGCGGAGTCTTAGTTCACTGCAGAGCCGCAATGGTGGAAGAAAGACAGACTATGGCTTCCGCGAGTAGATGAAAACTTTGGCATCAAAACTTGAAAGAACTAACCATCAGTGAGTTAGTCCACTAAAGAACTGAAAGGGCGGAAGATATACAAACTATGGGATCCACGAGCAGATGAAAACTTCATCATAGAAACTCAAAATCACTAGTCATCGGTAAGATAGTTCAAGGGGGAGCCATAACGTTGAAAGAAAAATAGACTAAGGCTTCCGCTAAATGAATAATCTTCTGATGGCGTGACAATAGAAGATCATCGGCGATCAAAAGACATACAAAATACGGATCGATGAGTTCACAACGAATCTCCTCCATAGTGTCGGCGGCATAGAGGACTAAAGCTCCGATTCCAACATCATCAATCAAATTCCCACAGTGGTAAATTTAGTTTGTTCCACCTTCGAAACAGTGGTAGTGCTCCGGTCTAGGGCACCGATGTGCTAGAAGACAAAACTTTCGATCAGTGACTATGGCGGTAAGGTAGAGAATCTGGTGGATTAAACATTGAGACTTGGAGCGCCAAAACTGCAGAAAAATTGAGATTTGGAGCACTGAAATAGCTGTAGCATTGAGACTTGGAGCATCAATGAGCTAAAATAAAAAGCCCCCGATCGGCGACCATGGTGACAAGACAGAAAATCCAACAGATTAAACAAGAAAAAACACTTCAGTTAAACACCGATACACTGGCTGTTGGTGGCAATTTCATACTGAACCAACATCGGGGATGATCAATGACCACTTTAGTCATTAAAATATCGCTCAGTGAACTAGATATTCATAGTAGATAAACAAATAGTTAGCAAGGGTTTGAAGCCCTAATCTGGAAAAACTATCACTTTCAATTATTTTTTGGTGTAAATAGATCGGATTTTCATGATCTGTAATTTTTGTAGAAGGCTATAAAGCCCATGATTAATTTATTAATGAGGATTCAACTTCAAGGATTTATGAGCCAATAATGCTTTCAAGCTTCTCATTTTACTTGTTCATGGTATACGCTCTTTTGTTGTGATCTGTTCAGCCACCATCTCTTTCTTTACTGTGTTTATGCCTGAGTGTGCATTCAGATCAATTTCAGATTTATTAAAAAGTTGATAACTATCATCCTATCGGTCTATTAGTGATATTTGATTTATAGATACCATCCTCAGCAATATTTAGCCATTTATATGCATGTGTTATGTGTGTAAGTCTTCCATCCTGGTGAGTTCTTCATCCCTGCACCTTATAGTTGAATTTTTAAGAAAATTGCAACTAAAAGCCTTGTAAATGAGTGAGTCTTATGCATGCCTTGAGAGTGGAAAGGTTACATAGGTCTATTGACTTGACCCATATCTGAACACCCTGAAAATAGTTTAAGTTACCAGGCATCCTTGAGCTACAACCTAGAGGAGTGTCTTGGAGTGATAACACTTGTCATTAAGATGGTGTGATTAGTCATTTTGAAATGAGAAACTCAAATGTAAATGGAAAAAATTTAGATCTTACCGATTTGAGGTGTCCGTCCTGGTTTTGGAGCTGGCTGATATAGGGTTTGTCATAGAAACACTAATTTTCAAAACTTGTAATTTCAAACTTCTGATTGGATATAAATATGGAACTCTTAAAGGAGAGTTTTCCAATGTACTCCTTTTCTGAAAACAGTGGAGGGAATCTCCTGGAAGAGGAAGCACTATTTTTCCAATTTCTTCTCCAAAAATGAGTGATATTGATTATGATATATATCCAAAGTTTCATATCCTTAAGGTATGAAATTTCTCATTGTGATATCCTGATCAATAATATTTCCAACCCCAAAGGTTAGAGTAGAACTGAATTCTCCAAGTGGGATTTATTTTTCATTTCCCAAGGTGGCTATTTTGGGTATTGTTCAACACATCAAACTTGTACGGACTTCCACGTGTCACTGTTTCACCTTTGGGGTCTGAAACTTTTACCATAGAAAGTAAATTACATTTCCTATTCAAAACATATTGATAAATTTCATTTGTACATTCGTAGCCTGAGATATATCAATTCTCCCTAGGTGTCTAGTTTAGGGATGAATCCTGGGAGAGGATGGAACCCTAATTTGTAGGAATCATATCTCCCAGAATATAGCGATTATGAGGCTGAAAATTTTACACAAGGTACCTCTAGAATTTATATTTGGCATGTAAAAATTTCATCTCTTGATACTTCTCCAATATCAAAATATAGCGAATCCACCAAAATGACAAGTTTTAGTCTTTTAGTGTTTTCAAGCATGAAACCCTAATTTCCATTAGCTGCCATTGCAGTTGTATTTTGTCTATATAGTGAAAATTATCTGATTCAAAAATTGATACCACCAATAGATGTGCCCTAGTGAGGTTAGTTATCCTATTCCTCCTTGCTTGATGATCTGTGGAGAGAACACCTTCAACTAGGAAGCCCTAGTTCTTGCAGCTACACATGCCTTCTTTCAAAGAGGCTCTGATACCGTGTTAGATTTTCTTAATATATTATTAGATTATCTAGGATATTTATCTAAAAGAATAACAAGTACAAAAAATGCATAAAATGTAAAATATGCACAAGACACAAAGATTTTCATCAGGGAAACCATAAAGGAGAAAACCCCACAAACTTCTTCAGAATAGTAAGATGATCAAAAGCAGTAATAAGAAATGTTCAAGAACTATATTTCTCTCCTCCTATGACGGTCTCTCTCTCTCTCAAACTCCTTAGAGAGTGTGTGTGATATATATAAATGAGGGAAAGCACCTACCTATTTATACCCTTTTAAGTCACTAACCAAATATAAGACCTGATCCTACATGTCATCTCACATGCGACCCACTTCTCCTAGAGAGACCAAAATTAGATATTAAATGATGTTACACTCAGGGCTATTTCCCCTACTTACATATTACGTGATGTTATACTGGGGACTATTGCCCCAACTTACAATAGAGGTTGTACCTCAAGATATAGACATAATTTATAAATCCAGTAAAGGGGTAACACACATCCCCAATGGAGTTAAAACAATATACAATTATAATATACATAGAAATATCTTCTGAAGTTACAAATATATCAACAAATCCCACTTCCATTCCCATATTTTCTAGTACTTCCTATATTTTTCCTTGCATAAAGAAGTGACTAGTTTCATTGTAATGTTTTAATTGCACATTTTATTTCATATTTGTAGAAGAGTTAGTATTATAATCTGATATTAGATCAGGGATATTACAAAAATTAATTCAAATAAGAAAATACATAATTGTCACACCGCTGAAGATGATGAACCAATAATAAAGAGACTGAGAGAAGAAACCGATTCTTCAAGCGATAAAGAATATGTCCTAATCTTAGCACCCACGAGCACTATCTCACATGGAATCAATGATTGGATTGTAGATAGTTGAGAATCCAAACATATGATCGGATACAAAGAATCATTCGTCAATCTATCTGAGCATGAGTCACCTCATAAGGTGAAACTTGGGGATGATTATCAATACCCCATAAACGGATGTGGAGAAGCTTGCTAAAAGCTATATTTCAGGGAATATTTGAAGATTAAAGGTGTTCTATATGTTCCAGGATTGAATAAGAATATTCTCTCCATCTCTGCAATATATTCCAAGTGAATAAGAGTTGCATTTGTTGATGGCCAAGTCCTAATGTGGCAGAAAGGAAAGACAATAGATTATGCAACAATGATTGGAGAGAAAGAGGGAGGCGTGTACAAGTTGAAGGGGAAACTTGAAGAAGAATAGATTCATGAATCCATAGAAAAAAGTGAATTATGACATAAAAGGATTGCATATGTGCACTATAGAGCACTACCAATTGCAAGAAAATAAGTTTCAGGACTTCCATAAATTCAGAAAAAACATGAAGGAATTTTCAAGGGATGTGCAACAAGGAAAGAACATAAAGAATACATTTCCCACTAGTGAAAGAAAAGAAAAAGGATTATTGGATATAATCCACTCAAATTTCTGTTGTCCTATGTCATCCATTTGTTATACCAAAATCCTTTCATCATCATGTGATAAGACCTTTGACATACCTATTTTCCCTTAATCCCATCACTTGGAGTGGAAACCCATGTTGATTGTCAATCTTTCATAAAAAGACTCAGCACTGTGCTTTCCCCTTTATCCATGAGTGGTACCTTGCTCGCACTACCTATTCCTTGTTGTCCATAAGTAGTGCCACCACTTATAGCCCTTGGTCCATAAGTGTTTCTTACCTGAACCACTCTATCATAGAAGGAGAAAGCGGTGCCCTGGGTAAAATGGGAAAAAGAGAAGATTCTCGAGGCTTCTAGATCATGAGCCTCGTGTCCTCTCTTATCCCTATAATTGTGGTTCAGTTGAGCTTGGGATCCCCCATCATAGGATCTTAGATGCCACCTCATACACAAATATCTCAACCATTCCTATCCATTGAGCCTTATAAATACAAGCTCATGTCCATGGTTGAGGGGGAGAACCATTGAAGTATTGTTATGCTATTGGATTGACCACTTGGCCAAATCCATTGGAGAGAAGAGAGAGCAAAGTTGGATCTTATGGGGATGGAATTTTTGGTTTTATGGAGATGTATGTCAACACTAAGGCTTAATTGGTTGTAAACTTCTCCATTTTAATATTAATGCAAAGCTGATTTTCATCCCACTTTACTGTTGTTGTTTGATTTCACATGTAAATGTTGTTGAATTCCTTAGTCACTAACATGGATTAATAGATTATGTTCTGGTAGATTTGATGTGTTTATGTGTTTAATATGATTACAGGTACACAGGTTTACTATCGAAGTAGGCATTCCAGGTATCTACGATATCCATGGAGGGTTTTCATCCTTTATCATTGATTTGTTTTGGATCTGAACCATTCAGACCAGAGGAACAACTTTTGTCCACAGAAGGTGAAATATTCCTACTAACAAATATGGTGACTCTGCTAAGGAATGAATAAATGTATCAGTCAATCTGATCTTCCTCAATTCTTCAACACTTGTCTGAATCCAGGCTCCTTCTCCAACTCTCTTCAGTTAGATCTGCTATCTGACCCAGTGTATTTTGGTTTGAAACTTCCAAATCTGTCTAGATTTGAATTATTTTTACCTTTTAAACTCTTTTTATTCTCAATCTATCAGTTTTTACCTTGATTTGGTCTTTTTCTGACTTGATCTGTCGTTCTACTTGATTTTTTGGATTTACACAGGGAACCGCGCTTATGTAGTTGGCGAGAAGCGGTGCCACCGCCTGAGTCCAATTAGCAATACACGGTGCCACCACTTGAATCCAGTGAGAAAGGAGCAGTTCTACCTCAAAGCTTCATGTCAGCAACTTCATCTACGCGGTGCCAGGTAGGCCCTATTCAAGACTTTGTATTTTTAATTTTTTTGTGTTTTTGGCTTACCCTTTTATGAAAATGAAGTGTATTTTTGAAAAAAAATGCTCCCTCACGGCCGAGAGGGGCCATGAATTGTATATTCTTCATTCTCTTTGATTGTTGTATTATTTTTGCATTCAAAGAGAGCTTTTGTTTCTTGCATTAGATTTTACATTCTTTTCTTTTCTTAAAACCTCTTGCTCTTTTCTATAAATATTATTCATTGGAATTGGAAATATACATTTCATTTTCATGAGTAGGTTTTGGTTTGTTTTGGACTTGGAATGCATGAGTGATCCATGTTGCTTTGATTCTTTCTTTGCTTGGGGTGATTCTTGTTTCCTTTTGCATGCTGATTTTTTCAGTGCTTGGTAGGAAAGATTGGTTCTTCGTTTCCTTATCTGTTTCAAAGAGAAGTTTTAGTTTTCTCTCTCCTTTGCTTTATTCACAAGCATTGTTAATCGATTTTCTTCTTGTTTTGTGCATGATTGTTTGAAATTATAGATCTTACTTTCATTAAGAAGAAATATTTGTTTTCATCTTTATGTGCATTAGAGTTAGATTTGTTTGGAAACGTTAGTGAAATCATCTTTCCATTGAGTTTTTATGCGTCTTTTCCAAGCATGAAAAGATAGGAAACATTTTTGGTTTATTTAAGTTTGATGTTCTCTAGATCTCTTTTTTATTTGCTTCGAAGATTCTTTGGGGTGCATTGATATTTCACTTTTCATTTGAAAAGATAGAATTGCATTTTCATTTGGGTGTGCATTTTTGGAATAAAAGCCAATCTCTCTCCCTCTCTTAGGTAGAATTTCATTGAAGAGGAAAACTTGCATTATCATATAGATCAGTGTGCATCTTCTTTTAATTCAAGTTTTCACTCCATGGTTCTACCTAAATGCACAAGATAAAATTAACGCTAGTACTAGGTTAAAATTTACATAGAAATTGGAGTGATAGGTTAGGGATGTGTTCGAGCATCGTTAAGTGTAGGATCTGTTGTTATTTGTCCGCATTACATCCCGAGACTCGTGTGGTTATTCCACGTAGTGTTGGTATATCGAACAGCCTTTCACATACCCTTGAGGTATATAGAAAGGTACTTCACATACTCGATTGTATATCGGAAGGCCCCTTGTGAACGGTTATGCATTAGACAACACTACTACCGATTTGAGCTCCCACGTACCTTGCGTATATCGAGAGACCCTTTTAGGAATCCTCAAACCATATGATTTATCCTTTTGGACTATCCTGTGAGGTTCTTGACTCTTATCCATTCCTTTCACATGTTTGCTTGTTGCTTTTAGTTTGAGTAGTGCTTGCTTGTGCGTGGTAGTTAGGGGGTTTTTAGAGAGTTTGGAGATGGCATCCCAATTTGGGACTACCACTCAAGAGGTCCCTTTCCAAGGTGTACCTTTTGTATTCCCTCCAAGTGAAGGTATTGGCCCTTCCTTTATTGCCACTCTAAATCTTCTTGGATTAACTATAGGATTATCGGTCTGGATTTTTAATTTGGTAATTCCTATTACACCTAATGTATGAAATGTCACCTCTCCTCTAGGAGAGGATTGACCTCAACCTAATCCATCTCCTTCTTCACCGGTTGTGGCTTCATCTCTTTCTTCTTCTTCGCTTGACCAAAGCTCTAAGGTTAGTAGTCATGTGGATAAGAAGAAGAAGAAAGGGAAGAGTAAGAAGAAGAAGGATAAGAAAGAGAAAAAGCAGCAACTATCTACCCTTGATGGTGCTCATTCTAAGAGAACGCCCGAAAAACCCAAGTTCCCTTGTAAGCTTTGCAAGGGGGACCACCTTCTTAAGGAGTGTCCCAGTCGCTCCCCTGTACAAGAAGAGTGGTCTAAAAGGTTCAAATTGTCTATGTCATCAACCTCTGATCATCATGTTGATGATACTCCCTCAACCAGTGACCCATTGGTAAAAGGTCGTAAGGGTAAAGTTTTGTATCCTTGTTTAATATGCAAGGATATCGTACTTTTATTTGTCCAAGCATGGATGAAGCTTCATGTTGGTGGGAAAATATTACTGATCATCAATAGGTGATTCCAACAAGTGATAGTAAGTTATCCCTCAATTCCCCACTAGTTGACCAAGTGGTCGATTCAAATTTATCTATGGTTGATCCCACTCTCCCTTTTGAGAGTGAAGTTAAAGTGGTCAAGTCGTTGTCATTTCCACCCGATCCCGCTCTTTCATCAGAGAGTGTTAAGACTAAAGTAGTCTCTTTGACCAAATATTCATCTTGTTCTTCTTTTCAATTAGAGAATGAACCAAAACCTACCGAAGTTTTTATGCTTCGTTTTGATTGTTCTCGACAAGAACCCTCTATTTTGACAGAACCCTCTCTGAGTAGTGAGGTTATTTCCTTTGACTGGACTAACCTAACAGAGTCTTATCTTCATTTGATTGTTCCTTTCCAGATAATTGCGAATGTTACTGCTAGGTAGATACTTCACACTATTGTTGACAAAGGGGCTTCTGTTAGTATTCTATCCTCAACTACTTGGCAAGCTTTAGGTTCTCCTCAGCTTGTTCCAGCCACTGATCAGATACTGGCTTTTAATCAAAGACCTACTACACCTTTAGGGACCCTTCCTTATTTTCCTGTTACATTAGGAGGGAAAACTATCTGTATTGATGTCATGGTGGTCCACGGTCCTTTAGATTTCAATCTGCTCCTTGGACATGATTATGTTTATGCCATGAAGCCTGTTGTGTCCACACTCTTTAGAGTTATGCATTTTCCCCATGATGGGAATATTGTGACCATTGATCACCTTTCTTTTGTTACACCTGACCATTGCATTACTCCTAGTAATCAAACATCCCTAAATGTGTCGCATGTTCTTGTGATTCCTTCCCCTTATTCTAGTTAGCTTCTTCCCATCATAGGTAAAATGGGGGGCATGGATCTAGTATATGGACATCATAATGGAGCTAAGCTGCTATATTTTATGTAATGGGGGAAACCTACCAACCTATAGATATCATGTTGGGTAGGAGCCAGTTTTAGAGCATAGTTTACTTTTGGTTTCAAGCTCGTTAAAAAATAAAACCACTCCTTAAGCATAGTTTACCTTTTGGTTTCAAGCTTGCATAAAAATGAAACCATGTTGTGAGCATAGTTCCCATTCAGTGTCAAGCTCATTAAAAAATGAAACATATGCCTTTAATCAAAGTTCTCATTCTATGTCAAGCTCGTTAAAAAATGAAATAGATCTCCTCAAGCATATTTTACCTTTTGGTTTCAAGCTGGCATAAAAATGAAATCATTCATGAGAAAAGTTCCCGTCCTATGTCAAGTTCATTAAAAAATGAAATAGATTCCTTTGAGCAAAGTTCTCATTCTATGTCAAGCTTGTTAAAAAATGAAATAGATCTCCTCAAGCATAGTTTACCTTTTGGTTTGAAGCTTGCATAAAAATGAAATCATTCTTGAGCATAGTTCATTTTCTATTTCAAGATCGTTAAAAAATGAAGTAGGTTTCCTTAAGCATAGTTTAACTTTTGGTTTCAAGCTTGCATGAAAATGAAACCATGTTCCAAGCATAGTTACCTTCTATTTCAAGCTTGTGTAAAAATGAAACGGATCCCCTTCCATTGAGTCGAGTCTTCTCTTTAGTGTTAGAACTTGAACCTTCTTTCCACCTGTCTGATTCTCATTCTTCCTACCCCCCTGGTGAACATTTTCACATTAGTAAACAGGTTTTTAGGTTGGGTATGGAAGAACAATCATCAAACAAAATTAATCTTGGGTGGCATGTCGAGCCCTTAGCAACCATGCTAGGGGTAATCTTCGCTAGCAATCATGCTAGGAGCAAGATTCCAACCTTTGTATATCATGTTAATGGTATTTTTTAAGCATATTTTACCCATTAGTTTCAAGCTTGCATAAAAATGAAACTAATATTTGAGCATTCTTCCAACTGATCTTCGAGCTCGTTAAAAACAGTAAGATGGTGTTGAGCTTACTTTTCATTTTTCGTGCTCTAGTTAAAACATGAAAAGTGGTTTGAGCTTAGTTTATTACTTTTTCGTGCTCTAGATTCAAACATGAAAAAGGTTAATGGAGTCCTCTTTAAACTCTTTTCGATCTCCTTAAATAAGAAAATATCATCAAGCGATATTGTCTTATTCACCCTCATTAAAGCATTTGAAGAGTCGTCTCTCCGGTGGTAGGTTATCTCTTTTTTGGTTCAGATAGGACTATTTACGAAAAAGGAACACTCCAACCAATCATGACTGGAAGAGTTCTCTAAGGTATGATTTTACACTTTTTCGGGTCTTAGAGACTAAATCATATGAGAAAGGACCCCTTTGGAGTCTTCTTCCGTAATCGTTCAGACTCTCTAAACATGAACAATTGATTTTTATTTCATTGCACTCATTAAATTAAACATTGAGAGACCCGTTTTGGGAACAAACACCTCATCTCTCAGGTTTGTAAAACATATGAGTTTGGAATTGTCTTCCATCAAACTATATCAAGTGTTTGTTACCCTCTTTGAACTCGTAAAACCGAAAAGAGACACTCATTGATCATGATGGGGGAAATGGGAAGGGAATCATTTTGCAAATAAATTCCAATAGCTTGTCATTACCTTTAAATATGAAACTTGTCTATGTTAGGATATTTATACACTTAGGAGTTAGTTAAGATCAACTTGTGTAATATATCCATTAGGTAAAAGTGTGTTTCTTTAGTATGCATTAGTATGTATTTGTAAATATTCTAATCCGATGGTTACAATATGTTCTAGACATAGAGTAATACGATGGTTCAACTTCTCTTATATCATACCTACCATTGATCCGTGGCTTAACACCCGATTGGTCTATGATATCTATTTAAAGAGCATAGAGGGTCCTTGGCTAGTTGATCGATTATGAGAAGCTCATATGTAACTTTTTTTTTTGCATAATAAATTGCTCCAAGTAGCTATTTGGCTGGGGCTATGGACTGTTTCCCTCTCAAGGGTTTTAACCATGTGACAAACGTCGGTGTGTTGATCTATGGTCTATTTGTGTGAAGCAGTTGTTGAAGGTGTTTGATATTTTGGGAGTACCCTGTGTACCTGAACATGGTATCAGAGCTTTTATGAAGAGCCGCTTTCAGTTTTGATCAAGATCTGGAACCGGTGTTGCCGAAACTTTGTTTCACCAAAAACCGTTTCCGTTTGCTCCAGAAACATCCATTTCGGCAAATCTGAAGGTATAATGTTACAGTGATAGATTTTTTTTTTTTAAATCTCTCATATTTTATCAGTTTATTATTAGATCTTATATGTTTTAGTCTCATATTTTTGTTTTCCCTGACTACGTATGCTCTTTTCCGTGCACCTTGAGTGATCACGGCGAATCAGAAACAGTAAGGGAAAGCTTTTTTTCTTGTCTTCTCAGCTACATATGCTCTTTGCCGTGCACCTTGTGTGATCACGGAAAATCAGAAACAATGAGAAAATTGAAAACGTATACTTTTAGGGTAAGCTAACCAATATCTAACTCCTTTGTGTGGAAAAAAAAAAAATTGTTTTTTTTTTCGGTTTTTTTTTTTGTGATTTGCAGGAAAAGAAAGCAAGCACAGAAAATGAGAGAGAAGAGTTATTGTAAAAGTGAACATCACTTATTCTACAAAAGTGATTCACTTCAAAGCAACTTTATTGTAAAAGTGATTGTCAAAGGTTGATCTTGGGAAGAGGGGGCTACTTTTTTTTAGTTGGTCAAGTTAATATCTGCCATGTCACTATTGGGGACATCTTCAACATTTTCTTTGATCAAGCGTAACTTCATCATCCATAATCCATTTTAAGTGCCGTTTTTTTTAAAACCACTTATTTTTTTGAGTTCTTTGCATCCAAACAATTATTTTCTATTCTTTCAGCCATTATTTTATAGTATGGTCACCCCTTGTGATATTATACTTACAAGTTCTAACTATTTCTCATGGAAATCTTGTATGGAGGATGTTCTACGAAGTAGGGGACTTTTTAGAATAACCTCAGGGAAAGAAACAAAACCCACTGATAATGATCAAAAAATTAAATGGAAAAATAGATGTGATGAAGCTCATGGATTTATTGGGATGTCAATCTCTACTAATTTACGATTCCACATATCTGGAATTGATGAACCTAATCTTGCTTGAGAAAAGTTGGAATCTGTGTTTGGTAAACACAAAGAAATTTAGGGTCATCAACTTGAGAATGAGTTGATTTTCTTGAATCCAAATAATTTTTCATGCATTCAAGACTATTTATCTAAGTATAAAACTCTTAGACTATTATGTGCAGAATGCAAGATTAAGAAAGGAGACAAACAATTTATTTATCATATTCTTTCAAAAATTGGACCTGCATGTTCTGTTTTTGTATCTACATTCTACTCCATGAAAGAATCATTGACTGCAGCTAGCTATCAAGAGCATAGCCTTGAATCCTTTTGTGATTCCTTAATTAGAGAGCAAGATAAGCTCATTCATCTTAGAATAATTAACAATTCAGATACATCTAGGAAAGCCAAATTGTCCCAACAGAAACAAAAGTCCAAGCCTCCCAAGAAACAGAATTTTTGCAATAATAAGCAAAAAAACAAGGGTCCCAAACCCTCTCAGTCAGCTCCTTCTTTAAAAAATGACAAAGGATCCAATAAAAAAGGAAAGAATACTAAGTTTCATTGCAATTTTTATGGGAAAGATAATCATGATGAATCTAAGTGTTTTAAGAAGATGATAGCCTTGAAAGCAGCAATGAAGAAGCACCACATCAACCTAGATTCATCTTCAGAATCTACCTCTCATGGACATGCACTTTGTGCTTCTAGTTACTCTTATACTGCATCTTCTTCTTCTACTTCAATTGAATGGATAATTGATTCGGGAGCATCTTATCATATGGCTAAGGATAAAGCCATGTTTTCTACTATGCATGAATGTAACACCAAACAAATATTTGTTGGTGATGATAGATCTCTAAGTGTTGTAGGATCTGGAACAGTTCTAGTAGAAAATGTTTATTTTAGTGATGTACTATGTGTTCCAAAACTTTCCTGCAATTTGTTATCAGTCTATCAAATTACTCATTCAGGTGAAGGTAAAACTGTGACGTTTACACCTCACCAAGTTGTAATCAATTATTTTAAAAATCCTCAAAATATCCTTGCTACTGGAACTGTTGATGATATTACCAGGTTGTACAAATTTAACAACTTTGGGTCATCACCTTTTCCTTTAGTTTTTGTTGCTCATAGTGATAACTTGAGCAAACTTTGGCATGAGCGATTTGGTCACATAAATTATTGCTCGTTGCAACAACTATGTAAATACAATATGGTGGCTGGTCTTCCACTGGTATCTTGCAAGGATGGTGTTTGTTCCAATTGTATACTCAAAAAACATCATCGTGACAGTTTTGACAAATGTGCCTCTTGGAACGCCTCAGTCCCCTTGGAGCTTGTGCATAGTGACTTGTGTGGCCCTCTTCCATCTGCTTCCTTTTCTGGTTTCAAATATTTCTTAACTTTCATTGATGAATACTCCATACGCACTTGGGTTTACTTCCTAAAAATTAAGAGCGAAGTATTTAACATGTTCTTGGCCTACAAGGCCCTTGTTGAAAAACAATATGGTCATCAAATCATTAATTTAAGATCTGACAATGGAGGAGAATATGTTAACAACAAGTTCACTACTTTTTGCACTAAACAAGGAATCCAACAATAGCACACTGTTCCATATACACCACAACAAAATAGTGTAGCTGAATGGAAGAACCGCACTTTAAAATAAATGGCTAATTGTATGATCCAATTTAAGGGACTAAGTCTTCAATATTGGGCTGAGGCCATAAATTGTGCAAATTACATAGTTAATCGCACACCCACTAAAGTTTTACAAGGTATAACATCGAAAGAAGCATGGAGCAAAATTAAACCAGATGTAAGTCACTTTCGTGTGTTTGGTTGTGAAGCATGGGATCACATTTCGGATGAAAAATGAAAAGCACTATAGCCTAAAAGTGAAAAGTGCATATTTCTTGGATATTCTGAAGATGTAAAAGGTTATAGACTTCTTCATCCACATTCTCATGATATAATCATTAGAAGAGATGTTAAATTTGATGAAAATCTCTTGGCCTATGAGCCTAACTTGGTGGGTGTGCCATATTTGGCCTGCGAGCTTGATTCAGTGATTGTGCCTTTTTCTTCTTCTTCTTCCAGCTTCCTTGATAGGTTTCCAACTCCAATTTCTGATGATGACAGTGAGGATGAAAATCCACCTTCGCCTGCTCATGTTCCTCCAATTGCACTAGCACCAATACTTCCTCGATGGGTCCGTTCAACATGTGATGCAGCTAGTGATCTTGCCGGTGATCCTAGAGATCAACATCGAACACGTTCTTAGTTTCAGCGAGCCTCTTCTCTTTTGGCTCAAGTTTCCAAGAATCATGATCTAGAAACTTTTGCAGAAGCTTTAGGAAATCCAGATTGGGATGCAGTTGCGGATGAAGAATATCCTTCCTTAATGGCGAACGATACTTGGGATCTTGTTCCTCTTCCAAAAGGAAGAAAAATTATCAGATGTAAAGGGGTCTACAGAACTAAGTATGCATTAGATGCAAGTGTTGAAATACTTAAGGCAAGGTTAGTTGGAAAAGTTTTTTCCCAAGTTGAAGGGATTGACTACAATGAAACCTTTGTTCCTGTAGCAAAAATGAACTCCATCCGCCTTGTTCTTTCCCTTCCAACCTTACATAATTGAGAAGTCCATCAAATGGATGTCAAGTCTAGCTTCTTACACGGTGAGTTACATGAGAAAATTTACATGGAACAACCTCCTGGATATGTTTAGAATAACTCTAGCCTTGTTTGTCTCCTTAAGAAATCCTTATATGGCCTTAAGCAAGATTTTAGAGCTTGGTATGCCAAAATGGATAGATTTCTCCTTGACACTGGTTTTTCTAGATGCCATTCTGACCCCAATGTCTATACCAAGAAACTAGGAAACCATCTCATCATACTTTTTATTTATGTTGATGATCTTATCCTTACTGGTAGTGACCTTAAACTTATAACCCATATGAAATCTAGTCTTAAGCAAAATTTTGAAATGTCAGACTTAGGACATTTGCATTATTTTCTTGGTCTCCAAGTCTTGCAAACCAAAGAAGTAATCTTTCTTTCCCGGTCTAAGTATGCTTGTGACCTTCTTCATCACTTCCACATGGAAGATTGTAAACCAGCCCCTTCTCCCTTCCAGTATGGAGTCAAACTTTCTGCCACTTGTACTTCCCCTGAAGTAGATGCCATCTTGTATCCTCAGCTTGTTGGTAGTATTTTATACTTGACTCATTCCCATCCTGACCTTTCCTTTACCATTGGTCGTGTTTCCCGTTATATGCAAACTCCTCATGAAAGTCACTGGAAAGCAGCAAAAAGAATACTTCGATATATTTAAGGTACAATTCAGTTTGGGATTCATTATGGTATAAGGGAGAAACCTTTGTTGGTTGGTTTCACTGATTTAGATTAGGGAGATGATGCTGATGATCAGAAGTCTACTGCAGGTTATGTTTTTAGTCTGGGATCTGGACCTATCGCTTGGGCTTGTAAGAAACAACAAGCACTTGCTTTTTCTTCAACAGAAGTAGAATATCGAGCCGCAGTTAATGCCATTCAAGAAGCTTTATGGCTTCGACAGATCCTTTCAGAGTTTGGATTCGAGCAGCAGAAGCCTATTCCACTTTGGTGTGACAATCAAAGTGCCATCAATCTTGCTAAAGATCCAGTTCTACATCAGTGCAGCAAACACATTGAGCTACACATGCGCTTCATCAGAAATATTGTTCATGATATTATTATTGAAGTTCTCTATTGCCCTACAGATGATCAAGTTACAGACATCTTCACCAAGTCTCTTACAGAAGTGAAGTTTTCTAAACTTTGGTCTATGTTGGGAGTTCATGAATGTGTCCTTAAGGGGGGATAGACTCTAATGCCTCCTTCCTTCTCTTAATAGTGTCACTTTTGTAAATCCTTCAATCCTATCCCAAGTTGTTCTTAAGGGGGGATGTTAGGATATTTAGACACTTAGGAGTTAGTTAAGATCAACTTGTGTAATATATCTGTTAGGTAAAAGTGTGTTTCTTTAGTATGCATTAGTATGCATTTGTAAATATTCTAATCTGACAGTTATGATATGTTCTAGACATAGAGTAATCCGACAGTTCAACTTCTCTTAGATCATACCTACCATTGATCCGTGGCTTAACACTCGATTGGTCTATGATATCTATTTAAAGAGCATAGAGGGTCCTTGGCTAGTTGATCGATTATGAGAAGCTCATATGTAATTTTCTTTCTTTTGCATAATAAATTGCTCCAAGTATCTATTTGGTTAGGGCCATGGACTATTTCCCTCTCGAGGGTTTTAACCATGTGACAAACATCAGTGTGTTGATTTGTGATCTATTTGTGTGAAGCGGTTGTTGAAGGTGTTCAGTCTTTTGGGAGTACCCTGTGTACCCGAACAGTCTACACATCATGTCAGTCAATTGGGTATTCAGCTGATCTCCGTGATGATCCACTTTCATGAGTCATGCCACTCCTTTGAGTCTTTCAAAATAATGCATTGTCCATAGTCGCATTGTGTGTTTGTCCTATCCAGTCATGCTTCCAAGTCTTTTGTCGTGCCACCTAATGTTCAAAGGGGATTTGAAGATGTTTTACCTCTACAGTCCACACAGTCTTTGTGTCAGTATTTTTGAGTCAGTATTATGGTTACTACATTCACATCATTCCAGAACTATGTTTTGAGTTTCATGTCGTTGATGTGGGACTCATCATGGCCCTCCTTCTACGAGAATATTCTCGTCGAAATCAGCTCATCATCTAGGAAATAGTCTTAGAAACAAAAAATTAGTACCTTGAGATCTGTATGCCTTAACGATAGATTCTCTCACTCTTGACATAGGTTCACATCATTGGACTTTGATCAATATAATCGACTGGGTGTTCGACATCATGACATCTATTCACACTCTGTATATTGTACTAGGGTACCTTGGGAATCATTGACATCAATGGTGATCTCCCTCGCACTTATTAACGGTTCACATCGTTGGTTGGTAATTAAGTGGTTTCTACCATGTATGACTTTAGATAATTGTAATCACATCGATAGAATCATACCTTGTGGAAGACAAGACGAAGACCCTGGGTATTTGTTTAAAGTGCTCATTGCTTTTCCCTAGGTTGCGATGGATTTTTGTATATCTAGCATGGATCCACATTTGTATGGTCATGGCTATGCTCAAATTTGCATCTATATGACATAGATCTACATTGTATATCTAGTAGCTATGTCCAAGTTTGAGTCCTCTATCACATGGATCTATGATGTATTCTAGCAGCCATGCTTATTTATTCCTCCCATGGATCTGCCTTGTATTCTTTTGTAGCCATGAGTTGGTTACTTGTGTCTATGAGTCAAAATATTGATGTACTATAGATGTCTACTTGGATACATACTCCAATCGAGCCGAAATTTTCACCTCGTAGCAATGACTTGTTCTCTCAAAGCTCTCGTTTATCATATCCCTCTAGGACTCATGCTTTGGGGGGAATCCTATTATACCAAAATCATGTCATCATCATGTGATAAGACCTTTGACATACCTATTTTCCCTTAATCCCAACACTTGGAGTGGAAACCCATATTGATTGTCAATCTTTCATAAAAAGACTCAGCACCGCGCTTTCCCCTTTATCCACGAGTGGTACCTTGCTTGCACCACCTATTCCTTGATGTCCATAAGCGGTGCCACCGCTTATAGCCCTTGGTCCATAAGAGTTTCTTACCTAAAACACTCTATCATAGAAGGAGAAAATTAGTACCCTGGGTAAAATGGGAAAAAGAGAATATTCTCAAGGCTTCTAGATCATGAGCCTCATGTCCTCTCTTATCCCTATCATTGTGGGTCAGTTGAACTCAGGGTCCCCCATCATAGGATATTAGAGGCCACCTCATCCACAAATATCTCAACCGTTCCTATCCATTGAGCCTTATAAATACAAGATCATGTCCATGGTTGAGGGGGAGAACCATTGAAGTATTGTTATGCTGTTGGATTGACCACTTGGCCCAAGCAATTGGAGAGCACAGAGAGAACATTTGGAGCTTATGGGGATGAAATTTTTGGTTTCATGGAGATGCATGTCAACACTAAGGATTAATTGGTTGTAAACTTCTCTATTTTAATCTTAATGCAAAGCTGATTTCCGTCTACTTTACTATTGTTGTTTGATTTCACATGTAAATGTTGTTGGATTCCTTAGTCACTGACATGGATTAATAGATTATGTTTTGGTAGCTTTGATGTGTTTGTGTGTTTAATCTAATTACAGGTACACATGTTTACTATTGAAGCATGCATTCCAGGTATCTATGATATCCAGAGAGGGTCTTCATCCTTTGCCATTCATTTGTTCTAGATATGAACCATTAAAACCAGAGGAACAACTTCTGTCTACAGAAGGTGAAATATTCCTACTAACACCATCTCACTAAGAGGGTATGTATACTATGTTTCCTCTATAAATGATTTCTCATGTAGTTCTTGGATATATTTCTTGAAAGGGAAAAATGAAGTATTCAACAAGTTCAAGGAATTCAACGACTTGGTTGAAAATCACATTGAAAGGATGATCAAGACTCTGCAGTCAGATAATGGCAGAGAATTCACCTTGGAATAATTCAAGGAACTTTGCAAAGAATATAATATTAAGAGGGAGTTGAGAACTCCATACAATCCTCAACAGAATGGTATTGCAGAACGAAAGGACAAATCAATAATGGAAGCAGTGAAAGAAATGCTACCTGACTAGGATATTTTAATGCACTTGTGTTCAAAAGTAGCAAGGATAGTTGTGCATGTATAGAACCATACTCCGTACTGAGTACTTGATAACAATAATCCTGAAGAGGCTTCCTGAGGAGAGAAACCAGAAGTGAACCATCTCATAATATTTGGTTTCCCAGTGTACATACACATCCCAAAGGAAAAGAGGACCAATCTCGATCCTTCATGGAGGAAGAGAATATTCATAGGATACAATGACACTTCAAAGGATATCAAATATACTTCCCAATATTCAATAATATCAGAATCAATAGCGATGTAACATTTGACAAAGACTCAACATACTCCAAATATAGAAAAATACCTACTATAGAAGTTGAAGAACCTCAAGCAACTAGAGTTTGAGACATGGAAATAGAAGAAACAATTCCAGAATACCAAGAAGATCATGACATTGTAAAACCACAAGAGCCTATAGAACCACTTCATGAAAAGAACTCCCACAAGAGAAAACCAACATGGGCACGAGAGCTAATATAAGATGTAGAAAGGTATTGTGCTCCAAATGGGATGCATGGAGAAAGAAAAATACCTAAACCATACTATAGCTATGTGGCCCTAGTATATGACATCAATGATAAAGAACCTTTAGACTGTGAAGAGGCTATAGAAAATAAATAATGGAAGGTTTCCATGATTGAGGAGTACCAGTCGATTATGAAGAATGGCGTTTGGGAGATAATTTTGAGACTGGAAAGGAAGTCTATCGTGACTTCAAAATCGATCTACAAGATAAATATGCTCAATATGGTAGCATTGAAAAACAAAAGGAAAGGTTCGTGGCACATGGCTTCTCCAATAAAGAAGGAATATACTACAAGGAGACATTTGCACCTATAGAAAGATACACTTCAATTAGATATATACTTGCATTGGATGAAATAATGGAATGGTAGGTACACCAAATAGGCATTAATACAACATTATTGAATGGTATAGTTGAAGAGGAAGTGTACATGGAGCATCCACTGGGATTTGAGACACATTATAGGAAGACTCACATGTGGAAATTGAATAAGTACTTGTAGGGATTGAAACAGGAACCCAAGACATCATATTAAAGGATGGGAAGCGTCATGATGAGCTTAGGCTTTACCAAGAGTAAAGAAGATTCAAACCTTTACTTCAAGGTTGAAGGCGGAATACCAATGATGCTCCTGCTATATGTTGATGACCTATTTTTGACAGGAGAGGATGAAATCATTGTAGATTCAAAGAGGAAGCTTTCCACTGAGTTTGAGATGAAAGGATTAGGGATGATGCACTACTTATTAGGCATGGAGGTCTGGCAAAGTGTGGATGGTATTTTCCTTGGTCACGCAAAGTATGTAGTAGATATTTTAAAGAGATTCAGAATTTTGGACTATAAGGTGATGGCTAGAACTATGGAATCGGACTTGAATCTACTATGTGATGTTTCATAAAAGACAATTGATGTTGTGATATATCATAATATGATTAGGTAATTGATGTACCTGATGAGCAGGAGACCAGACATATGATTTTCTATGGACAAACTGAGCCAGTTCTTGACGGATCTAAGACATGTTCACTTAATTGCTGCAAAGCATGTATTGAGGTACCTAAAGGGTACAGTTGACTATGGACTCAAGTAATATGCAAATCATAATATTATCCTACACAATTATGTTGATTCATATTGGGAAAACAACTCCACTAATAGGAATAATAGTTCAGGATGTTGCTTCAATTTGGGATCCGATATGATCTCCTAGTTTAGTAGGAAGCAATCTTGTATGGTGATGTGTATAGTGGAGGAAGAATATTTTGTATCATGTTAGTCTAGTTGTGGGGTGTTTGAATTATTTTTCCATTGATATTTAGTCAATGAGTGCAATTAGAATGTATCATTATGTAGTGTAAAGGAATAAATAATACACACTAAACAAGACAAATTTCACTGGAAACGGATAAGAATTTCTCAGTATAATTACATTATAAACTTCATTAATACCAACCATATACAACAATGTTACATAACAAATAATTCAAATCATGTGGATATGATTTGAATCTACCAACTCAATTTGACTTCATGGCTAACTAGAAGTGTCTAAATTACTATCAGAGTTCACTAGATCAACTCCAGTTGTCTAATTTATTCTCTAAATGAGTTATAATAAGTTAAAATAGTCTAACTGATGTGGTAGGTGAGAATTAGGTGAGAATAGGTGCCTACCCACATGCATCCATGCAAGACTGGCACTAAATGAACTAGAGGACATCTAATTAAATGGAATTCTAGCATAACTTAGCATGACTAGTCACTAAATACCTACAACTGAAGGAGGTTGGTTTTGACACTCCAAGTGGATCCTAAATTGTAGGGATTGATATAGGAGCCACATAACTTATGGATGAAGGTGCAGTCAGTTGTAGTTAACCTCTATTTGTGTTCAACACACTCTAGTGACTTGTATTGGTGGCCCCATTATCCCAAGTGGAACCAATGGTACTAGTGGACCAATAATAACTAAATGACTCCTAAGTTAGGAAAATATAATATAATAGACTAGTTTGGACAAGGGAGGATTATAAATCCTAATACCCCCCCTTAATCCTAAGTTGGACAACTGTGGGCCCTAGCAACAAGTCCAAAAGTCACCCATATACAATATGAAAGAATTAGAAATGTTGCTTAATAAACCAAGTAAATAGGGGAAAATCTCATGGGAAACTCCCCACCCCCCCAAAAAAATAAGCACGAATCAGAAAATACAAGATATTTTTATAAGAAAAGAAACTTCCTCCTTAGAAAATAACTTGCAAAAAATCTCTTGCAATTTGCAACACTATGAAACAAGATGCTTATTGTGTGTAGTAGCATCCTGAAGTTGTGCATGTGAACCTCTCAATGTCCTTCTGAACTGATTGATGTAGTGTGTGTTTCTTCTTGCTGGAAAAGGAAGGGAATAATCAAATTTCTTCTTCTGTGGGACAAATGAGTGATTATTCCCTATCATAAGATATCACTTTCATGGAACCTTGTTGCACCACTCTATAGGGAGTGAATCAGTGAATGTAAGAGAAACATGCTCATTCTGATACTGGTACCTTATTCTCCTTCTGTCTTCTGGATTCCCAACACCATCCCTAGCTACAACAATGATATTTTGGTCCCATATAGGCTTAGGTCTTTTGTTTGGAGTGGTTGTTGGATTTGGATCTATAGTATCATGAGGTTCAGCCTCAATACCAAGATCATGTTTATCTTGATCCTCTTCATTTGAATATAAAACATGTAACAAATCATCAACATCAAAAGGTAGTGGAAGAGTGGTTATACATTCTTGTGCTTCGGATGGTGGTGGATCACACAACCGATCTTCTTCAAACTGAACATTGAGCTCAATGAAGCATTTCCGAGTTGCAACCTACATCAACTTGTGTTATTTTTCATCTTCTACATATCCCAATAGAATGCATTCACTACTCTGGGCTTGGAGGGCCTTTCTCTTATTAATGGGTATTTTAGCCCAAGCTTTGGAACCAAAAAATCTCAAGTGAGAGAGATTGGTCTTGTGCCCATGTAGTGGTTCAAACGGAGTGGCCCCAACCACTAATTCATGAGGAACTCTATTATGTAAGTATGAAGCATAGTTTAAAGCTTCTTCCCAAAGAGAAGGAGTAATATTGATGGCATGGATAAGACATGTTTCCATCTCCTTCAGTGATCTATTCTTCCTCTCAACCACACCATTTTTTTGTGGTCTGTATGGAACTGAGTGTTCCATTCGAATCCCCTCTAATTCACAATAATGCTGGAACTTTGTTTTAATTAATTCACCTCCTTTATCAGATCTTATGGACTTGATATTTTTCCTAAAACTATTCTCAAATGTATATTTAAAAACTTTAAAAATTACAAAGAATTCTGATTTATGTTTCATGAAATATATCCAACCAAACCTAGAAAAATCATAAAAAAAGTAAGGAAATACCTGCAAATATTAATTGATGTTGTGGGAATTGATCCTGCCACATCACTATGTATCAAATAAAGTATAGAATCATCCCTATGTGCCTTCCCAACCTCATACCTCTTATCTGGATGTTTACTTACCAAGCAACTAGGACACACTCCATCAAAATTTTGGATGAGAGGAAAACCTTCAACCATTTTATCATTGTGGAGTTGCTGGATATATTTTAAATTGAGATTCCCAAATCTTTCATGCCATATCTTACTGGTGTTGTTAGCATGAGGAAATAAAGCTATAGGAGGTGAGAGAAGGAAAAAATGTGAGAACTTGTAAGCCCTAGTGGCATGATTAGCAATACCTTTTTATATGATCTTTCCAGTAGCTTTTTATGTGATTTCAAATGAGTCAGAATTGAATGTAACTCTCTAGGGAGAGCCTGTAGGGGCCATTTTATAAACAGAAAATAAATTAGCTACAAGGGAGGGCACATAGAGAAAAATTTTGAACTCACCATGTTGTACTTTAACTTAACCTCTTCCTGCTATTGGAATTTGGGAGTCTGCTCCTATGTGAATGATAGGTCCTTCTGATAGAGTAATATTGGAGGAGGATTCCTTGGAATCAACTATGTGGTTGGATGCTCCAGAATAAATCAAGTAAGATTTAGACTAAGTAAGGAATCCCTTCAAGGCATGGAATCTCTCATGATCCTTTGTCTGTGTTCCAGCATCATACCTTTTTGCTCCATGTGGAAGAGAAATGTCGTTATGTTCAAGGAGGGAGGACAACTAGTCCATCTACTTCTTCATGCACTATTTTTCAGGATGAAAACCCGTCATACAATAAGGACACTTAGTATTTTCAAACATTTTCTTCTTATTGGAGCCCGAAGCTCCTTCAGAAGACGTATGACTCTCTTTTTGGTTTTGAATAAGATTCTTTAGGCTCATTCCCCTTGTGCTTCCCTTTAGCTTGTGAATTAGTACATTCTGACATCAAAAGATCTTGGTTCTTGGAATCTTGGAGGACTCTCATTTGGACCAATTTGTCCTGCTCATATATTAAAGAATCAACAAAGCTATCAAGTGAAAGCATCTTCCAATTGGGGATGGAATCTCTTCTGGAATGGAAGGTAGAGACAAAGACATAATACTTAGAACCAAGTTTTTTTAGCACTGAGAGAACAAGTTGCCCATCCTTCCTGTCTATTCCACACTATTTACATTGTAGTGCAAGAGACTTGAATTTAATAAAAAAATGTTGTATGGTCTCGAAATTGTTGGGATGCAATGATATTAGCTCATTCTCCAAAATATGTCCCTGAAGCTCATATTTCTTTCCAAACAATAATTAGATCTTATCCCAAACTTCTTTAAGAGTATTCAATCCATCAAGATGAAAGAGGAGATCCCTGGAGATGTCAGCACAAAGGAAGCCAAAGGCTTCATCCAACTGGTTCAAGAAGTTGTATTTCTTAGTAGGATGATGTGGTTCTATCACTTGGCCCATGGTCATCCTTTCTAGGCCAAGATTTTGCAAGGGGACCATGATATCTTCCCTCCAATCAACATAGTTGAAGGATGTTAGGATACAGGGTAAGAAAGCTTGAGAATCCATTAATTCTCCTTCTAAACAATCAATTTCTTCAATCAAGATATGTAGAACCTATAAGAAAACATTGCAAATAGAAACCAAATTTGCACTATGTTAGAATCAAGCCTTCCATCTCAACATCTACACTTTCTCAAGGTCTGTCGCACACATAGATACTTCTCTAAACAAACCCAAATTTAGAAATGCACACTGCGGTACTTATGTGGAAACCCAACTTCTTCTAGTGTACAATGGAGACTAGACATACTTGAGGCTTGCCTTAGGAGACTCTGATACCATGTTTTAATTATTGTTCCATTGATCTACAGGAAATGAGTTTAATTAGATTGTATTATTATGTAGTGTAAAGGAATGAATAATACACAATGAACAAGACAAATTTCACTGGAAACATATAAGAATTCCTTAGTATAATTAAAGTATAAACTTCAATAATCCCAACACTATACAATAATGTTACATGAAGGATAATTTGAATCATGTGGATATGATTTGAATATACCAACTCAATCTAACTGCATTGCTAACTAGAAGTGTCTAAATCACTATCGAAGTTCACTATATCAACTCCAGTTGTCTAATTCAGTGTCTCAATCATTTATAATCAGTTAAACTAGTCTAACTGGTGTGGTAGGTGAGAATTAGGTAAGAACAGGAGCCTACCCACATGCATCCATGCAAGACTGGTGCTAACTGAATTGGAGGACATCTAACTAAATGTAACTGGAGCATAACCTAGCTTGACTAGTCACCAACTACCAACAACTGAAGGAGGTTGGTGTCGACACTCCAACTGGATCCTAAATTGTAGGGATTTTTCTAGGAGGCACATAAATTGATGCATGCAAGTGCATTCAGTTGCAGTTAACCTTTATCTGTGTTCTCCACACTCTAGTGACTAGTACTAGTGGCCCCATTAGCCCAAGTGGACCCAATGGTACTAGTGGACCCAATAATAACTAAATGAGTCCTAATTTAGGAAAATATAATATAATAGACCAATTTGGACAAGGGAGGATTATAAATCCTAACATGAGGTTGTATGGATTCAAAAGCTACTGTATGATTTTTTTTATCTCGAGTTAGAGGTGGCTTATATATTTTGTGACATCTAAAGTTGTGTAAATTTGTCGCAGAACCTAGTGTTCCATGACCAGTCAAAGAACATTGAGATCAAGTATCACTATATCTAGGATATGATGCAAAGAGGAGCAGTGAAGCTCCAATACATGGTGATAAAAAAGTAGATAATCGATGTGTTGACCAAGTCACTAGATAGAGTAAAGTTCAAATACTTCACAGAGAGACTTGGTGTTATCTAGATCAAGGTCCCTAGAAAGAGGGAATGGAGAGCTATTGCATGGTGGGAGACACAGGTTGTTCTCAGACGTAATCAATCCTAGAGTGCTCGCATGCTAGAGATGATGAGAGATCAAAAGACACAAATGCACTAGAATGAGATCTCACATGGGAAGGAATAGAGGTTATCCCTAGATGTAATCAGTCTTGGTGTAGTACACAATTTGGGTCGGGAATTAATCAGTCATGTCAGGTCATCATCATATGTAATGAGTCCTAGGGTAGTATGCAGGTTATATCTGGATACAATGAGTCCTGGAAGATATTCATTGGATATAATCAGTCTTGTTGTGGTACATATTTTATCCTTGGATGTAATGAGTCCTTGATAATGTCCTTGGATGTAATGAGTCTTGGCATAGTACAAAAGTTGTCCCTGGATGTAATTAGTCCTTATGTGTTCCTATGTTGGAGATGATAAGAGGTCATAAGGCACTTGGTATGTGCCTAGCATATTCTCACATAGTGGTAGACACAGGTTTTCATTGAGACATAATCATTACTGGAATTCTCCTATGTTGGTGTTGGGCATAATTATGTCTAAATTAATCCACCTATTCTTTAATTATCAACTGGGGTTGGTAAGCTTAGATTTGACACAAAATATATGCCAAGGTATAGGGTGTCATGTAAATATTTTAACAAACAAAAGATTTAAAGATCTTTCAAAATGAAAAACTGAGTCAAACTCCTAAAAATGCACCTATTAAAGTAATTAAACTGAGGCAGAATAATAACCTAAACAATTGATAATAAACTTTAAACTAAAATACAATCAACAATTAACTATTCAAATGGGGAACTAGGGTACAAGGAAAACTCAACTTATAAGCAACTAGAAAACTTAATAAGAGAAGCAAGTAGAAAACTTAATAAAGAAAACTTGATAAAAGAAGCAAGTAGAAAACTTAATTAAAGAAATATCTTTAGTTTCTTGTTGTTCAGGATTAAGCACCCTTGTAACCTAGGGTCTAGGGTTACCAACTTATTACTAACCTTGCAGACAATCATCTTTACCAGAGAATAGAAAGGGAATAGGAAGAAAGTATTGACTTACCCAATTACCAACAGTTGATCCAAGATTGATCTTATCCCACTCTTCTTCTCTCCAAAGCTTCCAAAGATGCACCTCTTTCACCTGTAAAGAGAAAATTCTCCAAGTAATATCTCATGCATGTATATATAATAGGTTGGATAAACAATATATCAAATACATAATCAAATAAATTCATTAACCACAATACATGGAATAGACTCAACACAACATTGGAAGAAGAATCCTCTTTATTAACAATCGGTGAATGAGATAAGAGTACAACCCAGCTTCTGAGACAAGGACTCCTCTGCAACCAAAGGACTCTAAGTTCTGCTGCTCCAAGACTTCTGAAGATGTCCCACCAACATAACTTTGCTCTCCAATATTGATTGATTAATACCCTCCCTAAGGCCTCTATTTATACTTTGGGAAATAGAGTGATTTCAAAGGTTGGGGTGGTTGAAACAGTTGGGATAGTTAATGATTAGGGCCCAACTAATCTCAATTAATCACATTTTATATTTTTTAAGGTCAAACTAAGGTGTACGCGACTATTGATATAGGCAACCCATGTATGACACATGAGTTACTAAAAGGAAACCCATGTACGCTGATGTACATGGGTTGCAATGCAGATAGTCGCGTATAGTACGCTAGTTACAATGGAGATAGTCGCGTACGCAACTCAACACTTAGAAGAATTATATAGCAAGCTGATTTAAGGGTAAATGCATCCCAATTCATGCCCATCTATAGTGTTTTGGCAAACTTCAATCCTAATATGTCCTTTTGTGTACCAACATAAAGAATGTCAGCACTCGGATGGAGAAGTACCATTTGGGTTGATAACAAATGCCCCCTAATGTGTGAGGTCAGAGGGAAGTGATGGCTGAAATACATTATAATCATTATCTTGGAGAACTCAAAGGTCCAATGGAGCAGAGGAAGTACCTGAAACAAATAAATAGTAATGTCATATACAAGGTCATATCTGAGGATGCCATGTTCAATATACTGGAACACTAGCTCCTTAAAATATTTGAGTACATCATATGATACAAGTTCAAGACCACATATATTACAAAGGTGAATCGAAGCCATAATATACAATAATGATGAGTCTTCAAAGATCTGGAAACTGTGTAAGTGAACACAACATAATCTTGCGCAACTTAGGCCATAGATATGAACCTAAGGTCTTCGTCAAAAATCCAAAAGAAACTAGTACAATCCAAGTCATGTGAATAGATGTTGTTGAAGTTGAACATGGATAGGATTAAATAGATTGTTAACCAATAGGTGATAATTAACAACTGAAGCAAAGGAATTCAGCAATAATGAAAGTGAATCCTAAGGTACTATTGTCAAAAATCTAGGTCTTCGTCGTTAGGAAGTGTTGATGAGAAACCATACTGTGATGAGGAAGGAAATAGATCCTCCAATGGATCACAAAAGTGACTAGGAACTGGATAAAGGAAGAGATACACAAGTAATAACAGATAGGACAATGATGGAATCAGAATACAAATCATATGCAGGGCTAAATCCTTGAACAGTGAGCATGACACAGAGATGACCCAAGGCAACTTCTAACTTTGTAGATAATACAACTAGACTTATCTGTCATGTAGGAGACATGATCATATTCCTCAGGTATAACGGATAAGAGGAGGAGTAAGAAACTCAAAGTGATAGCTGAACTGAAAGTAAACACTGAGACATGAGTATCAGAAAAAATAGAGAGTGCTATATTCAAGGAAGACATGCTACCACCGACTAAGAATCAAAAGAAAACTTCTTCCTTATCTTTCTTGTTAAAATTTGACGAGTCCAGGAAATTCAACTCAAGTCTCTCTTCATTTTTTGACAAGCTTAAAAAAAAAGGGAATAATGCTTGATAGTGTCACTAATTCGTGGATTTTATGAGCTCGAACTAGCACATGCTCACTTGGTGTTTTCATGTTTAGAGAGTTTGAAAACTATGAAGAAGACTCCAGGGGGGGTCCTTTTTCATCCAATTTTGTCTCCTGAGGCCGAAAAAGTATAAAATATACCACAGAATAACTCTCTTAACTTCTGTATAAGAAAAGTTGAAACTTTTTCGTACTTAGTCAGGGAGGTCCAAAAAACGTTAAATTACCACCTACGCAACACTCCTTTGAGAGAATAATATAGCTTGAGTTTTACAGGTGTGAAGGAAAGCAACATCACTCACAAATATCCATTTGAGTACGAGGAATGGGGCTTACAACAATAAAATCAATTTCTTGTTCTTGGTGTTTAACTAGCATGACAAAGACATAAAGTACACTTGAAATCTTTTTCATGTTTAGGTCCAGAGTACGAAAAAGAGAAAACTGAGCTCATACTGGGTGCTCCTTTTCCATAAATTTAGTCCCTTAGGTCCGGAAAAGTGATAAACTTATACCTAATAATACTCTTCTCAATTCTGCAGAAAAGAGAGTGATCCTTACTTGTATTATTCCACATGGTCTGAGAAAGAGATAACCTACCACCAATGTAGATGCCCATTCACATATCCTTAATGAGCCTGAATGGACAAGTTTACTCGGTAGTCAATTCTATTTTGAGGAATTAGACCTGGGCCTAAAGAAACTCCATAAGGGTGGCGAGTCTTATAAAAGGATAGCTTGTAAAAAGAGACCAAAATGAGGCTCAATTTGGCGTGAAAAATAGCTAAGGAGACTCCCATAAACCTATGACAACTACAACATGAGTATCAAAAGACAATAAGTGGGTTCTAATCGAGGATACTCATACAAGGAAAGTCCTATCCACGAAAGAACAATGGCATAAACGAGGTACTAATGGTTAAAAAACCATAGTCCATGGTCAAAGTGGTAATTCTAGGATTAAGATGGATTAGGGATGAATGGAAAATGCATGTGAATCACTGAAATCCTATCCTATATGAGAGAAAAAATGAATTTAAACAACCTTAGACCTGTCACATTGAAGAAAAAGACATGGTATTAGTTTGATTTTTATAAAAAATATGAACTATAGGAAAAAACCCACTTTTAAAATAGTGTTTCTATAAATAGTTCAAAATAGAAATAAAAAACTCACCATTTGAATTTTTACCCAAAATAGACAAGTTTTACCTCTGCCTTTGATTGCTCATTGTGGTCAACTCGATGGACAATTCTCGAAACCGCAAGTTCCAGGTAAAACTACACTCCATGCTTCTTCATTTGATCCAAGCAAATTTCAATTTTTGGCTAAAATTTGATGTTTTCCACCGTCCTCAAAATAGGCACGCTGTGTACAAGGATATGGTATATCAACAGTCGCATACACACATTCTATACGTGGGTTTCCCAAAGGCAAGTCGCATACAATATGCGACTTGTCCAAAGGACAGTCACCTATACTGCGCGAGGTAGGAAAAAGCTATGTAGGGCCAAAAAACAAATTTTTTATATGAATTTAATGTTTGATAAATGACTTATTATCAAATTGAAACATGGTGCTTGAGTGGAGGTAGCAGGAGCATGAAGACATGGACCAAGAAGCTCTAAGGGATACCCCCATGGTAAATGCTTTACTTTAAAGTGGGTTTCTTAAATTCTTCTATACCTCACCTATGTGATCCGATGTCCACCTATTAGAGTTTATGATAAACTATTAGGATCATGATCTTTGTATGTTTGACCTAAAAGGTGAGTTTCTAGAGATTACCTCGGAAGATGTCTACTTTATCTCCAGTTTATCATGACGAGGAGCTCTGGTTAACTTGGAAGGTACTGGTAGAGGTGTTGCCTCCTTTTCACACACCTCAATCACATGGCAGAAATATTCAATCCACTCGGTGTGTCCTTGGGGGCAAGTCTCGAGTCAAGGCTGTCACCTTGTTCTTGACTCCTCCGTTTAGGCTCAACTGCTAACGGAGCCAAGGGGGGTAGACCCTATTAAGTTACTAAGGATGATTTCTTAGTGTGGTGATGTTAAACTGAATCAATTATTTAGGAGTTTGAATATTTTAACTATAAACAATTGAAGATGACAAGATACGAAAATAACACACGAAAGCGCAAAGCTGATAAACAATATATATATGAAGCAAAAATGACCAGTGCCTTAATAATGGAGTCAAATCAAAGAGATCAATGTGCTTACATATGCTCGGAGTGAATGTTTTGTGATTGCATCTTGGTATGTTTTAATTTAAAATTGAAGTATGAATTGATTAAATTAGGCTAAAAGGGGGGCTCCAGATATACCCGAGAGTACTTGGAGTATGTCCAAAACAAAACCTACACGGCTACCCGCAAGGAATATGTGGGCTGAAATGGAGTCTCTAGGGCTATGTTCGTAACACACCCATTAGGGTGTGACAAAGATCGGTGCCTCGATGTCACTTTTCAGTAGGTTCCCGCTTCCTTTGGGTATTTTACCACCATAAAGGTTTGATCGACGTGTTGGATTTTCACCTAATGGTTTCTTAATTGGGGAGGGTGAGTCCTAACTATGCTAGTCACCCAAGTGATTTTGATATAGCTTGACTGATCAGATGAACCGCAGCCAAGTGCAGAGCATACACACTGGAGTCTTGTAAATTTTAATAAGTTTTTAAGAGATGTGTTCTTGTTTAAAAGAAAAGCCTCCAAGAACATCTTTCGATCCAAGTGGATCTCAATCGGGGAATTGAGGAGGGGTTAATTTTAAAGCTGCTGATAAAAAAATGATAGAAAAAATAAAACAACTACAAAAATTTGGTTTTCTGATTAATCCTACCACGAATCTCTTTCCCCTTTCGGGTCACTCAGGAAATCGTGGGGTAAGTATTATGATTACTTTTGAAAGTAAGAGATGGAATATGGAATTAAAAACAAGATAAAATATACTACCCTGCAAATCAGATCAATTCTAGTAAAAAGGAAATAAGCAGAAAACGACGAAAATGGCACCGACGCGAATCCCCCTAGGGGGGATGGGGAATGGGCTCGAAAGAGCCTATTCCAAATGAAATTTTATTTATTAATGGTTAAAATATTATAGGAATGATATATTAGTTCTTCTTGGTCCTTATTCAGGTTGAAACCAAGATCTTACAGTTATACAAAAATTTTAAGAATTTTGTGACAAAAGGGAGACCATTGGGGGGATTTAAGCGCTCCAAAAGCCACTTTGGACAACAGCTTCTATTCTTCTCTGTTAGACCTGATGAAGGAAAGCAAGCATGTTAGAATAAAAAATTCCCAAAATCACTTTAAGAGTACCTTTGGGTCAGCCTATTTTATCTCAAAAAAATGATGAAATTAAACTAGCTAAACTGACGAAAAAGGAACCAAGGAAAGCAAGATTTCCTTGGGATCTTGGCTTGCTGTTTGTGCAGCCAATTAAAATGCACTGATATTTCAGAATATTGAAATTTATAACAGTGAAAGGAAATCTAATGCATGTGATCTACAAGTTTTCTTTCAAATTCATGCAAAAAGGACAATTTCCCTACAACTAGATCTGGGATGCTTATGATACTTTTTTAAGTGCAAGATCTAGGATATGAGCTATGAAATATTAGATCTATGTATATTTTACTTTGATGAAACAGATCCAAATAAAATCATAGCTATGAACTGAAAAGGTAACCGGGTAAAGTGTTGATTTTTTGTAGAAATGAGAAGAAGAGGAGAGAAGGTCGGATCGTTGCTTGAATGGAGCAAGCTGGAAGGAGGCCCTTTCGTGGAGTGCTGAGGGATAGAATATTGAGCTTATTAGATAGGAAAGTATTCAATCTAGATCCACAACCTCATCCAATCGGGAACCTGCAACTAAATAACACAAGCATGCACAAACCTCGTGAGATCTGGATATGGATGTATAAAGCAGCAAAAATGAGAGATTATGTAGAAATAGCCTTATTTAAGCATATAAATAATATTTTTGAGCATACATCATATGGATAAAGAAGATTAAACAATATAGCTTTCCTAGTTTATACCCTTACTAGATTCAGCTGAATCCTTGAAGCCAGATCATAGAAACATCACAACATTTGGCAAGAAGTTGCAGCTACCACATCAGCAACATAACACTGAGCATCCACACAATCAAAATAACTACACAGTATAGCCTCCAAAGCTTCTTTATTCATAAATAATGATCAAATACAGAGTTACAATGGAAATCCTTCAGTCCAGCTCTAACTAGCTTGGAAGAGGGAGCCTCCAGCAGGATATATACAATTTGCAGGCCATCTAGCCCAGGGGGGCACAATTCCTCATGGAATCAGGTGAAATCAGCTAATGGAGAGTTCATCAATGCATAACTGAAGCTAGACTGAGCCTACTTGTCAACCGAGGACCTAATCTGGATGACACATCAACCCATACACTGACACATCGGCCCAAAACTCATCCAGATGAGACAAAACATGTTGAGGAGAGAGGGAGGGAAAAATTCCCCATAAAGTATGCTCAAGATCAACTCTGGATCTGATTTGATCACCTCCTTCAGTCAAGGATTTGTCAGATCCAGTCAATCTGCTTCAGATCTGACTGATTTCAATCAAATCGGCTGAGAATCCACTGATTTATTGTTTTTGGATTTGCTCCATTATTCATCAATTTATTAATTAAAATAATCAATAATTGATTTTTGGGGCTTTCTGACCTGAGTGATGGAAAATCACTCAAAACTAGGAAATAGCGGGTCCATGGGTTTACATGGTGCTCTTAGCTTGAAAATGAGCACCTACATGACTGAAACTGATTATTTGGCCCACTTTTATTAAAAAATCAATTTTTCCATTTAAACTATTAAAAAATAGCCTAAGTTTTGGAAAAATTAAAATTTAATAAAAAACACTGAAAAACTAAAAAAATTGAAAAATTGAAAAACACCTAGGGGGACTTAGACATGTTCATATGACTCAAAAATTATGTCTAGCATGTTTATACATTGACACATAGACTCTAATAACCTCAATAGGCCTAAATTCCAAGCCGACCACTGCAACTTTGGAGGTATGGAGTGAAAAACTCAGAAATTATTAGTCGTTTTTTCAACAACCAATAATAACCAAGGGAAAAAACACCCTGGGCTGATCGGATTGACAAATGAAGTCTAAGAGACCGAGACCGAGTCTTTTAAATACACTATCATGCTAGAACATTTATTACAATTCCCCCATGGGGTATGAACGTGTGATATAGTACAACAAGCACTTCCCAGAAGTACTTCCAAAGGTCTTTTTGAAGTCCGAACAAGTTAGCCCTGTTCGGTTCACTGGGCTCACTTGATAAAAAACACTAAGTACAACTTAGGTGGTAACATTCTGGCTCCAACTGTGGGATGTGTGCTTGATCTGGTCTTTAAGGAAAGGAGAGGATACGAGAACACCAGAATCTATGGTTTATATACCCTGCAAAAACATCTCAACTTGACAAGAAAAACCTCAGTAGCACAAGTTTTATGAAAAACCAAATGAACCATTAAGCTGATTTATTTAAACAAAATAGATGTAACTAACTAAAAGAAGCAACGTTTTATTATAGCTAAAAATAGAAATGTAGAAAGTAAATGCTCTCTTTCAAAGAGCTTATTTTCCTACTCTAAGCATGATATAAAAAGGGTTAAGTGTAATCAGAAATCCAATGTAACCACCTAAGCATTTTATTGACATAAAAAAAAAATTCCTTGTCTTTGGTTACTAGCCAAAGTAAGAATACTTTATTTAGAAAATGAAAACTTGCGTGATGATTCAGAATGGGCGGGATGGATGGGAAATCATAGGCATGAATAATGTTGTCAAACTTCCTCCCAAATTGGTAAGTGCCTGCGCAGGCTACTTCTATCCAGCACTGGAATAGTTTCCATATGCTGGAATAGATTTTGAAGGTGACACTGACCTTGTCCTCCCTCCTCAAGGAGCATGGCGAGCTTGAGGTATTTTTGTTTTCAAGTTTTTAAATTTTTATGAATTTTAGTCATAAAGATATATACATATGTATAAGAGTTTTTAATCCTTTACAATGTTAAAATGCAGATATTGGACCAGTCCACCCTGTTGGGCATCCACGTATGTATGTGTGTCCTGTGGCAGGAGAAGACCATGGTTTGATTAGGGTTCTTGAGGGAAAGCTGACCAAGCTTACCCAAAGAGTACCTACTTTATGTATTGAGTGTATCCCTCCCGCTATGCAGGAGCTAGTGGTTGGTATACCACCTGTCTAGATACACCTTATGAGGTGGGTAGCTAGAGCAGTACTTGTGTACATCAATGCTGTTGAGGCTGCTGTAGCTGAGGAAGCTGAAGAATCTTGAGAGTAGGGTGATCAATATGATTAGGGAGACCAGGGTAGTCCAGGTGACCAAGGTGGACATGATGACTAGGGTGGTCAAGCTTAGACCTAGGATCATTTTATGGACTTCGATCCATTTTTTGTATATTTTTTGTATCTTATACAATTATGACTAGATCCGAGGATAAGAAAATTGACCTATCTATATGGAAATATATTCACACACACACACAGACACACACACACACACACACACACACACACACACACACACACACACACACATATATATTCATTTTTATTTACATGTGTTTTGTAATGTATATGTTGTATATTTTTATGCAAAATGTGTTAAGTTGCAATCCAAGATATAATTAGCATATGCACCAGTTAATGGATTTTTATTTCTTGGAATATGATTGAATGTAATAAATTCAAAATTTCTTTCCAATAACCTAACTTGCATAAACTGACGTAGTAAAATAGGGTTCCACACCTGATAAGCTCGATTGAGCTAGGAAACCACTAGTTCAGAGTCAAGTCAGAATTATAGCTAAGTGATACCACATGACAAAGCATCCCATAAAAGCTCAATGACAGCCCTATATTCAGCCACATTATTGGTAACAGGACCTAGGCAAGCACCTCCAGAGGCAACTAGCTTTCCTGAGGGCGAGTAGATGACCCATGTGGCTGAATCCAGGTTACAAGTGTGGTGACTAACGCCATCTATGAAACCTATGAACCACTCAGAATACATCTATAAAAACCAATAGATGGTATAAAAACACAAACCGATGAACTCTTGTACATAAAATACAAGAAAAAGCGCTAAGCCTAAGCTTAGTACTTTTTCAAGTAGAGCCCATTTCTAGGCTCGGGCAGCTTATTCTCCTCGAAATCTGTTAATTCATATGCAGCTTTCTTCAACACTTTTGACATGACATAAGGTCCTAACCACATAGACCTAAATTTCCCTACCCCCAAGGGTTCTTTGTCCTGATCCCGGAGCAAGATAAGCTCCCCTTTAGAAAAAGTTCAAGGTTTGACCGATTTATGGTATTGGTTTTTTACCCTATTTTTATGAGCCTTGTTTGCTATCAGCGCATCTCTACACTACTCATCTAGATGTTCTAAATGTAATAAACATTCTTCCAGCTCAATCGTATCAAGTAACACATGAATATCAATATTTAAGGACAGGATTTTGCATTCGACCGAGGTGACTGCTTCCACTCCATGAACAAGTTGGAAAGGAGAGAACCCTATAGCAATTTTCACATTGGTTCGATATGTCCAAAGTGTAGGATACAACATGATGTGCTAATTGGAATGGGATACATTAATAGTGTGCTTGAGAATAGTCTTCAAGGTTTTATTTACAAACTTGACTTGACCATTTTCTTGAGGATAGGAAGAAGATGAATGCTCTTGTCTAAACCCTCGCATAGTGGTCAATTCAGTCATCATACTATTTTGGAAGTGACTACCATGGTCAGTGAAAATATCTTTAGGGATACTGAATCATGCGATAATTTGGTTGAAAACAAAAAAAGTTGCAGTTTCCCTGTCAGCTTTATAGGTGAGCATTGCCTCTACCCATTTCATGAAATAATATATAGTGACAATGATATGTTTGTGCCCCCTAGCCGATATTGGGTTGCACATCACGTAATCTATCCCCCAATTTGTGAAGGGTCCACTGAGATGACGGGAAATAATGAAGCAAGATGCGACCGCATCTTTCTATTGTAAATTTGACAAGGATGACAGCACTTCACGGCTTCCACACAATATTTAAATATCATGAGCCAGAAATAACTGGCACGTAAGATCTTTTGGGTCATTGCTAAACCAGATAAATGACCCCCACATGCTCCACTATGGGCATAATTTCGGATAGTCTCTGCTTCTTCGTGGATGAGACATCAATGCAAAATGGAATCTACCCCCCTACAATATAAACTATCTCCAATAATGAGGTAGTTTCTGGCATGTGCGCATAGTTTGCACCGTTCATCCCGTGAGAAGGTTGCAGGGTACTTCAAAGTCTGGATATAGACAATTATATCTTCATACTAGGGTTCAAAGGTGGGAATCAAAAACATATTCTCATCTGGGAATGAGTCTTCTTCAATGGCTACATCTTCCTCTACCATAAATTTCGCAATGAGCTCAGTAAAAACTAAGGATTTCTTGGATTTGGTGGATTGGAAATCTAAGTCAAAATCCTAAAGAATGACTATCCATTTATTGAATTTGCATCCAACTATTCATCGGGACAAAACATATTGGAAAGGATTAACATTCGCCACTATCGTTGTGGTCCTCAGTAAGATTCTTACAGCTGATTTTACCACACATGGTGGATCACACCTTTATGGACTTCCCTGTCCCTTTGTAGACTCTTTGGACCCTATGGACCATTTTTGTACCTTTGATATTTCCAATATCATCCCTAAAAACATGCATTATTTTCTATACGTGACTTGTAAACCCATTCTTGCGTATATACGTGGATATGACCCTTAAACCTGCGTACATCAGGATGTGTGCAAAAGGCCAAATAGTTTTGGAATTTTCCTTAATGTGGATCCAATTCACTTGTCTCTTGGCCTTCCATATGCCTTGATATTGCTCATATTTGACCTTCCATTACCCCATTGAAGCACTATATAAGGAACCCTTAGGATACATTGAAAGGGGAAGAATTGACGAGCAACAAAACTATAGTCCATTGTTGCCAAAGATTATAGTTGAGTTTGCATCCCTTTGTCCCTTGGAGCAATTTGTGTTCTTCCCAAGCTAGCCTTTTCTTATGATCTTGATATTGAGAGATGGAGGATTGAAGTGGTGGAGTCCTAGGTGGAGGACTCGGTTTCTTTGGTTCGCAGATGTGCCGACAGAGGTTGTCACTATTGTAATCTCTAATTTATATTAATAGAAATATATTTTCCTGTCCAATAATATGTATTTAAATGAGTATTGAATCCATGGATGATTTTAAATGCTTATATGTTATAGATTATATATGCTAGAGTAGGTCTAACACAATTATATAGCATGCTTGTCTTGTTTGCTGAGTGTTGAGAGAACAAATTGCTAATACTAGAAAGAGTGGAAAATATCAATGGGGATCTACATCAACCATCTGGAATAAGGTATGTTTCAAGATCCTTTAGTGTTAGATGTTTGGTTTCTCTTGAATATGGGAAAGGATTGATTTCTACGGTTACTCTATCTATTGTGGTACCCCAAGCCATAGGATGTTTCCTCCGTAACAAAATTGGTGACCATACTGGGGAGTTCCTAGTCATTTCTTTTGGGGGTTTTATCAGCATTCAATGTTCTTGAATTGCTCTGATTTCTCTATTTCTGAGTCGAGTCTGAGGGCATGTTTTCCTAGTAGTGTCTGATAGGAGTAAATTTTGTCTCATCTTGTCTGTTTACCTTCTTTTTTATCTCCTTTTCTTCCTGTACATGATTTTTGTCTTCACAGTTGCGTGTACACGCGGTTTTTACTAGGATATCCATGTATATACGTGGGTTTTTTGCACACAGTCATGTATGCCCTGAGTTTTCCCTTTTTGGAAAAGATTAAGTGTTGCTGGGTGATTTTGGATAATTGCTGAGTCTTCTTGGATGCTTCCAGGGTATGTATACACCTCTGTTTCTAACTAGAGACACTTTTTAGTTTGAATTTTTTTAGAATGTTCTTGTCATTGCATTTTCTATTTTTTTCTTTGAGATTAGTGCATTAGGTCTCTTTTACCTTAGTGCTTTGCTTGGGTGCTGTCTGAATAGTGCTTGTAGAGTCTGGGGGTTGTAGGGTCATACTTTTGCTCTATTGTCTCATTTTAATTCAAAAAAATACAAAAAAAAATTCTTTTTGCATCATTATGCATTGTTGCATTTTGCATTTTGCATGGTACTTGCACTAGGTTTGCTTGGAGAAGTATTAGTCATATTTTCATATAGGAATTATTGCATCTTAATTTGAAGGAAAATTTTGCATTTCACGTAGTAGCATACCCCGTTTTTCATTTGACACAGTGCATTTGCATTGATTGTTAGTTGTGCATTTTACTTCTTGTTGCATCATAACACCATTAGTTGCACGGTCATTTCCCCTTTTGAGTAAAAGCCAATAAAAATCAACACATAATAAAATGAATTACACTCTTTTATTTTATAGGGTGCACAAAACAAGATTAGGTTTTAGGGTCTTGGAATAGTTCATTGTGAGTAAATTCTCCAAGACTACTAAACGAAACATTTATGTGTCTGTCCAGGTGAGAGTGTGAAATTCCTTGGTATAATTAGTGTTTCTTAGGATCCTCCTCTTACAAGGGATTTAAGCATGAGGCAGTGTGAACAATTAGTGATTGGGATGACCCCTGGTCATAACTCAGTAGCATCGAAGATATTTCCAGGATTGTATTCATATTTGGGTGCTCTTTCGAGAGTTTCGGGCTTTGCTACCGTGCCCATATTGTCAATCCCTCCTGCGATTGTCGACTTGAGCATTGATTATATTGAGGTGACCTTAGTTTCCTGACCTAGGTTATTAAGGGGGTACTTCACAGAGGTTATTTTGTAGGTGTCCTAGCCAGGTAGGGGTCGGACAACACAGTCGCTATATGCGTTGAAGATGAGGGCCACTATAATTGGTTACAAACCTTCACTTGTTGTGTATGGGAGTCTAAAGCCTCTCCTAGGTGATACATACCTGCTTCATTCAGGAGCTCACATATCCCACCCTTGTTTGATTGTAATTTGGATTTACATTGTATAGGTGTATGCTCTGTGCACACTAGTTTTCCTATGGTTTACGTAATTAGATAGAGTCTTTTTCAATTTTTTGAGTCATTGTGGATTCAGGCACGACACTTCACTGTTCTTGTTGTTTAGCAGGAATTTCACCTTCCACATCTCCTCCTCCTTTGGGAGAGAGAAACAGACAGTCCGGGTGGACTACTTCTCACATTGATTCACACACGATGGGAGATCACGAGGATGAGATTCCTAAGATGTCTTCTCCACCTCAAGAGGTTGGGGATGTAGATTCTACTCCTGTATATGACCCTTAACCAGAAATACCTTCACATTCTGGTTACGATCCCTCATTCATAGGTCGTTGGTATTGGTTACCAGGTGATGAGACTCATAATGAACCCACAAGCACTAGTTATATTAGTTGTGGCATACCTGATATCCCTGCACACAATATAGCACATCATGTCAAGTCATAAATTTAACCTAGCACTACGCTTGCGGGCACTCCTATTCCTTTCCATGCGGAGAGATTTGGGAGCACTAGTCACATTGTACCTTCCATCCCGGTGGTGGAAGCTACCTCACATGTCCGTCCTAGACCTATTGTTAGTAGTCATATGCAGATACTAGAACTGAGATGAGTGACCATAGGGAATTCCACTTACATCCCTTCACATGTCCCTTTGTTCTCAAACCCTACTCCTTTGAATGCATTTTTGACAACCCTTCCTCCCCGTCATTCACGTGATCCTTCGGGCCAAAATATTGCTACTAGCCATGTTCGTACTGTGACTTCTCACACGGTTTTATCTTAGAGTCAAGTACATCCTGTTGTCTCGGGAGGTCATATTCCTATTTTGGATCGTCTCATGGTGCATCGTAAGGAATTCGCCATATCCCTAATTATGGAGATTCTCATGGGACACCTTATGGATCTTCTCATCGACAATCTTATGGGCCACAGTATGGACAAAACTATCAACCCTATGTGTACGGGTATCAACAACCCACTTACTCCTCTAATTATGGCTTTGTAGCACCACATAGTCAAGGTACACCACATCATAATTCTTCCATGCAGCCTTACACGAGTCAAATGGGAGGAGGATATTATGGTTAAGGCCATGGTATTTATAGTAGTCATCCTTATATGAACCAAAACAATCAAGGAGTGTGGCATAAACCTGCTCAACCTAGGCTCCCTTTCCTCACAACATTAAACTTACTTGACTTATTGAGACTCATGAACAATCTGGTATCTCATGACCCAGCTTGGCCAACTGTCCCTAACAAGCTTCCCTCGGACATTCCCAAATTTGAGGGCAAAGCAAGAGAAGATCCTACTGAACATGTCACTACTTTTCACCTTTGGTGCTCTTCCAATTCCTTACATGATGAATCATTCTATTTAAGGATATTTCAACGCACCCTCACTGGGATTATAACGAAACGGTATATAGAGTTATCGAGGGGGGCATTCATTTTGATCAATGACCTTGCTATGAATTTCCTCAATCACTTCCAGCTACTCGTGCGTTACAACGTTGGTACATAACTCTTCTCAACATTTTGGAAAGATAAAGCCACACATATCTTAGACCATATCCAAGAGTGGCGTAGACAAAAGAGGTTGATTAAGGCCTTCATACCACCAGAATTTCTCCTTGAGTGGTTCCTCAAATCGTTGTTACCTTACATCGTGAAGGATGTTTCTATATCCGGAATCCAGAACGAGGAACAAGCAATTTTTAGGGCATAGGAGTTGGATTTGATTTATGCTCAATTTGGAATTCTATATGAGATCATACCTAATGCTCCGCGATCTAGTTTTGATCCCAAGATCAAGCCTGGACCACATGCTAATGGAATTGTGGGTTGTACAAGTTCCAAACCTACGGATTCGGTTGTAAAAAAAGTGAGTCAATTGTCTATTAATCAATCCACTTTGGTACAATCCATGACTTCATCTCAACCCACCCAAACCGTGAGAGTACTTTTCATGCAATCGTCGAACCAGAAGGGAAACTAACATCCCAAAAGGAATAAGAAAAAGGGCAAAAATAATTGTAAGGGTGGGAACAAGAATGAAAATTCCAATTTTAATGACAAGAATTCCCACAATGCTGGGGGGGACAAGCAATCTAAATGTAAGGTTAAGTTTCCTTGCAAATTGTGTAAGGAGGACCACTTCACTCACTTGTGCCCTCATATGGAAGATGCCTCAAGATTCATAGCACAGGGCCCAACTGTGCTAACTAATCCTTTACCCCAAAATAAAAATATGAACTCAAGGACCAATGATCCTCATTGTGCATTGGGAGGAGATAAAAATATGACGAAATCCAATACTGGTCATGGTTGCATCAACATGGTACATGATACTAAGGTTGTGACTCATGTGAAAGATTATGATTCATCACAACCAGAACTTGGAAAATAACCCACTCCACCTGAGAGCCCTTTGCATATCGAAAACCCTATGGATAAACCTAAAATTGCACCTTGCATTCCTAAGGGATTCCTAAAGCCACCCTAAAGAATTTGGGTCACAATCTTGATGCCCAAGCTACCTAGAACTATTCCATTGTCGAGGATTTGGGCCAAAATCCTTGTGCGATGTCCAAACTTGAAGTACTTCAGAGTTGTCCTCCGCAAAGGAAAGCCTTGCTTTATTCTCTTGGGGTTAATGATGATAACTCTTCTTTCATCATCAAATTTGAAACCATGGGACTACAGCCTCTGTTTCCTTACTACATGTCTCTTTTGATTCATGTAGAGTGTCTTAATATGACCTTCAAATGCACTGTGATTGACGAAGGCACTGCTGCTTCCATGATGTCTTTGTCATGCTGGAAGGGTTTGGGTTCTCCCAAGTTGTCTCAATTTTCTACCATGTTGACTGCCTTTGATGGTAGATTGTTTCAGCTGCATGGGGTTATTCCTTCTCTTAAGGTGTAATTGGGGGGGAAGACTGTCGTGATTGAGGTCAAGGTGGTTGATGCGCCTATTGACTACAATCTTTTACTGGGCTGAAATTAGATGTATAGTATGCAAGTCGTAGCCTATTCTCTATTTTGAGTAGTATGTTTTCCATTTAATGGCAAGATTGTTACAATTGATCAGACATCATTCCATAATATGAGTGTCAGTGCACCATCAGGATCTTCTATCTCGATTATCGATCACTCTCAGTCGGAAACTGGGAGTGTGGGTGTAGGTATGTATCCATCCCTTATGGGGACCTTTAGTTGTCCTGCGCTCGTTCTTATGATCAGATCTAGTTTCGGTGGGGATTCATCTTCATTGAAGTTGGTGTCTTTTCACACTACCCATATGGAAGATCCTTGGATTCTTCCTTTACCGAGTCCTTCAAATGGACCTATCAAAATGGATGTGTTGTTTCCTGCAGCAATGATAGCATATCAACTGAATCTTGATTGTGTTGAAGAGCCTAGTCCTTCCTCTTCGTGGATGGAGGAGGAGGACCCATATGTGCTTCCTGCATGGGCAATTGAGTCCTCTCACACATATGATTTCCTTGATGGTGTTTTTCCATTATATGAATCGATTATTGAGGCCATTTCGGGGGTTTACCCACCTTGGGAAGAGTTTCATCATAGGTCATATTTTATTCATGATCTTAACCGTATGGAGCGTGAGGACTATAGGGAGATTCTTAGAAAAAAATTTGGTAGTCCTGTAGTTCCATTTAGCTCTCCTAGTTAGATGGCTGATGGGAACATGGTGAATCTATCACCTACCATTCCTATCAATATTTCTCGCAATCCTGGCAAAGTTGAGAATGTCTACATTAGGGAAGATTTTTCCGCTGATGAGATCAGGGAGTATATTGAGATATTTAAAGAGTTTCGTGACATATTTTCTTGGTCATACAAATAAATTCCAGGTATTGACCCTCATATTGTCGAACATAAAATTAATACCTATCTGAATGCAAAGCCTGTTTGACAACGTTTACGTGCAGTGAATCCTAGAAAAGCACCCACTATTAAGGCTGAGATAGAGAAGTTGTTAAAAGCCAGTTTTATTTATCCCGTTCCACTGACGGAGTGGGTTTCAAATCCCGTTTTGGTGGAAAATAATCAGGGAGTGATCCGTATATGCACTGATTTCCATGATTTAAATCATGCTTTTCCTAAGGATAATATTCCCACACCATTTATTAATTATATTTTGGATGAGTGTGCGGGAAGCGAGGTATTCTCCTTTATGTACAATTTTTCTAGAAATAATCAAATTTAGATCAAACCTAAGGATCAACATAAAACTGCATTTATTTGTCCTTGGGGTACGTTTTCATATCGAAAGATGCCTTTCGGTCTTAAAAACGTCGGAGCCACCTTTCAGCGAGCTATGACCTTGATTTTTCATCATCTCAAAACAATTGTCAAAGTGCATTTGGATGATCTTGCTGCTCATTCTCGTTTGAGAGTGTGTCATCCATACCATTTGAGATTAGTATTCGAAATATTCCACCATTACTAGGTTAGGTTAAATCCTCATAAGTTCATATTTTGTGTAACTGTTGGTTGCTTGCTAGGGTTCATTGTATCCAAGGAGGGTATAAGATTCGATCCCTTAAAGGTTGAGGCAATACTTTAATTGTCTCCCCCATGTAATATTAGACATCTTCAGTGTTTGCAAGGCATGAAAAATTTCTTACGGAGATTCATGGTTAAATTTTCCAATTTGACTAAAGGATTTATGCGTATTCTAAAGGACACTACTTTTTGCTGGGATGAGCGAGACCGGGAGTCCTTTGATGCTCTCAAGCGAGCCTTAGCGTCGGCCCCCGTGCTTAGTCCACCTGAATATAGACGTGACTTTTTTATTTATGTGGCCGCGTCAATGGAGACGGTTGGTATGGTTTTGGTTCAGGAGGATGAGGATCTCCATGATAATGTCATATATTATTTGACCCAAAACCTTATTGATGTGGAAATCCATTATTCTCATGTAGAGAAACTTGCCTTGGCCACCGTTCATGTGGTTTAGAGATTGAGACATTACATCCTCCTTTGCTAGACCTTAGTGGTAGCTCATGTCAATCCATTTCAGTTCTTCCTCACTAGAAGGATGATCAGGGAAAAATATAATAAGTGGATTGTTATTTTGCAAGAGTTCGATCTCGAGTTCATTTCAGTGAAATCGAAGAAATCCTTGATCTTTACGGAGCTCATTTCTGATTTTCAAAGTGTGGAGGAGGAGGAGGTTTATGGGGATACGTTTGTAGATGAGCATATTTTCCTTGTCTCAAATTTGGACCCATGGTATGGGGATATCATTATATATTTGCAAATGTTGAAGGTTCCTATCCACCTTTCACAGGATGAGCGATGATGGTTACATCATGTATCTAAGAACTACCTTATAGTGGATAACACTTTGTACCGCCGTGGGGTAGATTCCATTTTATGTCATTGTTTAACCCATGATGAGACTGAGGTTGTGTTGAATGATTTCCATGGAGGGACATGTGGTGGTCATTTATCTGGGATTTCTACAGCCCAAAAAATATTGAGAGCAGGATATTTTTGGCCGTCAATATTCAAAGATTGTGTCAATGTGGTCAAGAAGTGTCACCCTTGATAGGTGTTTGCACATAATATGCACTCGCATCCTGCCCCATTACATCTGATTATAACCACTAGTCCCTTCACTAAGTGGGGGCTTGACTTCATGGATTGCAACCTATATTTGGCTAAGGGGCATCATCACATCATAGTGGCGGTTGATTATTTCATGAAATGGGTTGAGGCTATGCCCACGATTAAATCCAACGGTGAGACAGCCATGCATTTCGTATTCAACCAAATCATTACTCATTTCGGCATTCTGAAATATCTTGTCACTGACCACAGTAGGCACTTTCAGAATAAAATGATGGAAGAGTTGGCCTTGAAGTTAGGGTATAAGTAGGAGCACTCCTCTTCTTATTACCCTCAGGTGAATGGACAGGTTGAATCAATGAATAAATCACTTAAGTCCATTCTCCAATGAACCATTGCACAAAGCAAGACAAATTGGAATATCATGTTATATCCTGCTTTGTGGGCCTATAGAACTACAGTTAAGACTGCCACCAGTTTCTCTCCATATCAGCTCATACATGGGGTGGAGTCTGTCTTGCCAGTTGAATGCGAAATCCCTTCATTGAAACTAGTGATAGAGCTTTTACCAGACACTTTCACATTGGAGGAACATTTGGTCCACTTAGAGCAGCTTGATGAGTAGCGTCAAGATTCCTTAGTGGCTCTAGAAGTAAATACGCATCTTATTAAGGTCCAATATGATAAGTTTGTCCATCCAAGGAGGTTTAGTGAAGGTGATTTGGTCATTTTGTGGGATCAAACTAAACAACCCTTAGGGGCAGGGAAGTTTAATCCCATGTGGCATGGTCCTTATGTAGTCAAACGTGTGTTAGAGAAGGATGCCTATGAGCTAGTGGATTATGAAGGGATAGCCTTGATGGAGCCTAGAAATGGGCTCTATATTAAGAAATACTATGCATGATCTTCATCCAGGGTTGATTATTGTATATTATTGTACAATTTTTTGCATAGTTAGGTTTTCTTATGGTGATCGGATTTGTTGATTATCTTTTGTTTCTTATGGAAGATCTCAATGGATTCTTCCGCTTACATAGGATTTGCTGATGGTGCTAGTCACCACACTCAAAACTCAACTTTTTCTATTTGGGTGATTTATACTCCTACGGGTCAGGTATTGTCTTTAGGAGGCATATATTTATGGCCTTCTTTGAACAATGTTGTTGAGTATAGTGTCATTATCGAGTTATTGCGGGATTCCATTTCACATGGTGTTCTCTCTCTTGAGGTACATCTTGATTCACAGTTAGTGGTTTAACAGCTTAATGGCTTGTGTCATATTAGGGATTTGGAATTATTACGAATATTCTTACATGTGAGATTGCTAGAATGACAATTTGAGAACATACCATACATACATGTTTCAAGAATTTTTAATCAAGTTGCTGACTCATATGCTAACTATGTGTTAGATTGGCATTTGTTTCATATACCATAAGCATATCACAAACATACATTTTTACACACATGTAAATAAATAAAATTGATCATCATAAAATTTTTTCATTAAACATACAAAATGTGACGTCATAATACATAAGTGTCATAATACAAAAATGGGGATTCTGAGCCACCAAAATATAATACACGGTAGTACAAAAATGAAACACTCTCAGGTCTCTAATCCTATGGAGGAGGAGGGGGGTTGTGAACATGGTAGCACACCATGGCTCTAGCTAGTCATCGAAATAACCAAACCCATGCTCATGGTACACCAACCACCTAACGTTGCATGGCCTCAGGAAAGTCCTCAACTTGTGCCATGGGTACCCTGTGTGTCAAGTGTACAAAGTTTGTGTGGATGATTTGGAGCATTCACTTCGCATCCACACCCATGATGTCATCTCCTCTTCCCCTCCATCTATGATGAGGGAAACCATCAGGACGCCATGGTCCAACATCTGCATACACATGACAGATTGTCACTATGTGTTGTCACACCAAAACATGTCTTTTGAGTCAATATATCAAAAAACAAAAAAAAATTAATAATTCAAACAACTTAAAAAGAGGGTTTGGGACTCGTTACCTATGTCACCATATGCCACTCTTGGTGGTAGAGACATGTCCGGATCTCCCTGAAAATCTATTCCCACATAGGGATAGTCATCGATGGCAATAATCTGCCACCACCACCATGGAAAGAAGTCCGCTGGGTAGGGGTTAGCCACCCTACCTACGCCCAGTCTACACATAACATTTTCCCAATGTCGTTGGGCTGGATCTCAAACTATATGTGGAGGAATGTCCACTGTAGGGCTTATCCTCGGTACATTCTCAAAAAATAACATGCTCAGTATGCTGGCGAAACCAAATTTTCTCACCCTTCCCATCTTGCAGTCACGAAGGTCCTGCTTCATGTTACTCAACAACATAGTGCTCCAGTCATACACTATGGGTCTCATACACTCCATTGCATAGAACATAAATGGTCATGAGGCCTAGTGGAGTGATGCTAAACCAACTATCCTACCGAGCGCCAATAGTATGGCCTTCAGTCCTAGTCCCTGGATGGAGTTTGTTGGGATTTGAATCCCAACCTTTTTTGTGTCTGGAAAACAGTATACTGCAATGTACTCATCAATGGTGAGGCCATCTCTTGGCCTGCGAGAGCATAGGTTCACCACCTCTCCCCGTCGGGATAATCCAGTAATAAAATATATGTCCTCTACCTCTATAGTGAGAGACATCTCGTCAATATGAAAATACTCTGATTCTGGATCCCAGTAGTCTACTAGCATCTGCAGGAGTCTTTTTTTAGCCCTCAGGCTTCCAAGACACCAAAAATTATATAGACCACATGCACATAGATCTTATTGAGCCATTAAGTCACCTTAAACAACCTCTTCTACATCTCCATGTTCCCTCTCTCTCCATTCTAGGAGTTACCTGGAAGAAATGGTGTCGAATTTCATCGGACAAAGCTCCCAGAATTTGGGTTGGAAGTTTTGAGCTCCAATGGGTAAAAATTTCAAATGATTTGGAATTTTTGAATTTTTTACTATTTATAAAAAATTTGAAAATTTTGAAATTTTTTACCCACTTTGTATAGTTTTGGACTGTTTCTGACCATTTTGGACCGTTTTGGACTAATTTGATGATGTAGGAATCCATTTTGAGCATCGTTTCGACCGTGGTTTTGACCAATTCGTGCCAATTTTAGGTATTATGCTTAAAATAGAATATAGGTTAGGTTTCACATTCATTTTCACTTTGCATGACCGTATGACCATTTCATTATAACCTTAGGTACAAACCCATTCTATCTTGTCACGAAACCTCCTTGTCGCTTTTAGAAGTGACATGATGTGAATGGTAGAGCTTGACCATATATGGGTGACCTAGTTAGCTCCTATTTTGCATTTGGTGCCCATGTCAACATATTTCCCTTAGGGTGTGGGAGTCCTTTGTATAGTATTGCCATGACTTTGCGCAAGAGCCTCATACTCCTCTTGATCTTTTTGCTGGCCTTTTTCCCTAGGACTCCCTTATGTCAAGTTGTAATTGCATTATCATGAGTTTTTCTTTCCTTATTGAGCCTTATACCGACTTCACTGACTTTTATTATCATCTATATAGCCCGGGCTTGTCTCATGTCTAGCCACGCAGAGCCATTTTACATATCCTTTGTAGCTTGATTCCCCATTTTTTACCGAGAGGGGACTTTCCCCTGAGTGTCGTTATCCTACACATGTGTCCTTGCATTGAGCATAGGTATGTTCCACTACTTGGAACTAGTTTTTTTTCCCCTTAACACTTGTCTCCTCCTAGTCTGTAACTATAAAGCACTTTTATTCTATTTTAAGCTTTTCAAAATATTCGAAAAAGTCCCAAAAAAAATAAAAAAACCAAAAAAGCTGGATAGGAAAAGATGTTATCTTTGGCAACAATCGAGTCGTGTCACCTTCAAACAGAGCACTATATATCACATTTGTTGGTTGGGTTAATAGTTTGGCTTTAGGAGCTGTACTCGTTTCTCTGAGTTGATCTCCACCAACTGGTTAAGCTTCCAGCCCCTATGGAACCTCTCTCGATGCCTCCTATGTCGCAAAGATGTCCTATTTTTGTATATTGAGTCTATGCTGCCTACATTCAGTCACCATTCACCTTTACTTTCTTGTTCTAAGGAAGTTGAAACCTGAGTCAGCCATTCCTCAGTTCTGTTGACGTTGGATTTCGGCCATTCCTAGTACTGATACTGGTTCATGCACATTATGATCGAGTCCTTCCACATTATACAACTTTGCTGAGTACCTCGTTTTGGATGATGAGGGATGCATGAATTCCCTCCTTCCAACAGATTTCATCCCATCAACTTAAGATCATTTATTATGGAATAGGAATCTAGAGTCATTTTTGAGTGCCTTGAGACTTAGAGTCATCAGTGGTAGGTTCTCTCGCTCTTGACAGTTTTGGGAATACATCAATGTCCCCTAATCGGTGGATCCTTTCAAGTGTTTGACCTCAACACATTTATTCACACTTGTTATTTTTCACTCTAGTACCTTGATTCCCATTTTCATTATCGATGGGTGATCTTGTGTCTGTTAACGATATACATCAATGATCGGTAATCATATGATGGACTACTATGTTCGACCTCGACACCTGTATTCACATAGTAGGGCATGTACTTGTAGCAGATTATTGAGAAGACCTTCTAGATTGGTGGCATTCCATATATGCTACCTCCTTGATCGTTCGAGTGTTCATGAGATTTCATCTCTCGTGACTTGATTCTAGTGTATGTCAGATACCTTCAGTCGTTATGGAGATCTTGATCCATTATATATCTTCAACTTTCATGGAGATCATGATCCTTTGTATATCTTCATCATAGAGATCCTGATCTATCTATATTGTACGTGGTGATGACCACACATGTCATATTTTGTATCATGCCTATTCATGGCCATTGTACTCTTATGTATCCGAGACTGCTATATCTAGAATTGGTGACCATACTGGGGAGTTCCTAGTCATTTATTTTGGGGGTTTTATCAGCATTCAATATTCTTGAATTGTTCTGATTTCTTTGTTTCTAAGTCGGGTCTGGGGGCATGTTTTCCTAGTAGTGTCTGATAAGAGTAAATTTTTTCTTAGCTTATCTGTTTACCTTCATTTTGTCTCTTTTTCTTCTTGTACGTGAGTTTTGTCTTCACAGTCACATGTACACATGGTTTTTACTAGGATATCCGCGTATATACACAGGTTTTCTGCACACAGTCACGTATGCCCTGAGTTTTTCCTTTTTGGGGAAGATTAAATGTTGCCGGGTGAGTTTTGATAATTGCTGAGTCTTCTTGGATGCTTCTGGGGTCTGTATACACCTCTGTTTCTGACCAGAGACACTTTTAGTTTGAATTTTTTGGGAATGTTCTTGTCATTGCATTTTCTATTTTTTTGTTTGAGATTAGTGCATTAGGTCTCCTTTACCTTAGTGCTTTTCTTGGGTGTTGTATGAATAGTGCTTACAAATTTTGATGGTTGTAGGGTCATACTTTTGCTTTATTATCTCATTTTAATTCAAAAAATACAAAAAACATTTTCTTTTTGCATCATTATGCATTGTTGCATTTTGCATTTTGCATGGTACTTGCACTAGGTTTGCTTGGAGAATTATTAGTCAGATTTTCATATAGGAATGATTGCATCTTCATTTGAAGGAAAATTTTGCATTTCACGTAGTAACATACCCCATTTTTCATTTGAAATAGTGCATTTGCGTTGATTTTTAGGTGTGAATTTTACTTCTTGTTGCATTATAACACCATTAGTTGCACAGTCATTTTCCCTTTTGAGTAATAAGCCAATTAAAATAAATGCATAATAAAATGAATTACACTCTTTTATTTTATAGGGTGCACCAACAAGATTAGGTTTTAGGGTCTTGGTATGGTTCATTGTGAGTAAATTCTCCAATACCACTAAACAAAACATTTATGTGTCTGTCCAGGTGAGAGTGTGAAATTCCTTGGTATACCCAGAGAAAACAACCATAAACGAAAAGACTTCACTTCCCACAAAGGCATCAATAATTTGATCTATGAATGGCATGGGGTAGTTGTCCTTGGGATAGGATTTGTTTAGATCCCAAAATTCAGTACAAACACGTATAGTCCCTTACTTTTTGTCAACAGGAACAGGGTTGGATACCCATTCTATCAAAGCTATCGGGTAAATGAAACCGAATTTCAGCAGTTTCTTAACTTCAGCCTTGACCGCTACCGCTTTACATGGATTGACAGGTATCAACTTTTGTCAAATGGGTCTATCATTAGGGTAAGTTCAGATTTCATGCTTGACTATTGATGTATCTATGCCTGGCATCTCCTCATATGACCAGGAAAATATGTCACGAAATTCCTTAAACAAGGCTGTATAGATCTCAATCTCCTCGAGAAAGAAGTTCGCGCCAATGTCTACATTTTCCACAACGTTTGGGTTTGCAGAGATGTTGGTAGGAATCATAGCGGAAATTTTTTCCATATTCCCCTCAGCAAATATTCCTTCCCTTGGTAAGGGATTAATAGGTGTATCAATATCACCTACTAGTCTCATATGGAACTCCTGGCTCTCGATCCTACTTAACTCTAGAATAAAATAGGATCGATAGTGAAGATCCTCACAAATATTATCTCATCCACACATGGCTTCTAGAATGGCTTCATCCGAAGGGAAAACCATATCTATGGAGTCTCTAGAATGCAAAGAATTCACTGCCCAAGTGGGCAGATAGGCTTCTTCCGGTTCCTCTAAGACTATGAGAGGGACCAAAATGGGATCAATAGCGGTATGAATGATATATTAATAAGCTACTTCCACTGTTGATAACATAACTTTAGGTTCCTGGTGGAAAGGAAGAACCCAAGGATCTATTCTATCAGCAATTGTTGCTATAGACTTCCCTACACTAGTAGAACCTAGATAATTAATCAGAGCTGGAATATCGAATGTGCCCATTAATGATGCATACATTCCATCCCCTAAGCTCTCTGAAGTAGGTTTAACCTAATCAACTAATGGTATGGTGGACTCATTAGTTTCCATGCGGCCTTTTTGAGTAAAACTGAGTTGGTTTACAATAACCAACTTCCCTTCATGTGGAAACAATACTACTCGAAATACGGCCGATGCAATAGCTGACATGGCATAAGTCCAACTTCTCCCCAAGAGCAAGTTATAATCCAAAGGTGCATCAATCACCTCTACCTCAATAGACACTGCTTTCCCTGCCAACTTAATTTTGAAATCCGGTAGGATACCATGTGGATGAAATGAGCTTCTATCGAAAGCAGTAAGTAGGGTGTTCGATGGAGCCAGCTCTAGAGATCCAAGAGCTTTCCAGCAAGACAGATACATGACATAGGTAGAATCACCCTCATTGGAAACTACCCTTCCAATGGTTTTTTCACCATGGATGTGTTCATGTATTTGTAACTTTGGAATGTATTCACTTGTATATTGTACCCCGATGTTTATTCTGGGAAGTATCTATACTATGTAATTGATTCATGTCATGCCCCGATGTTTTGATCGAGAGATTCAATAATGTAAACAAGTCATGTAAATTCATTGAGGTTAACCCTTCATTGTAAGTCAGGGCAATAGTCCCCACATTTGTGTCAAGGTGAACCCTCCTTGTGGATCGGAGGGCAAAGTCCCCATAGTTGTGGGGCACTAGGATTATTGGACTCTCGTAGAGATGTTAGCTCTAGTAAGTAATTGTTAATTGGGGCCGACATGTTAAAGTGAAAATTAAGTGAATGATAATATAAATAGAGAGTGATCCGCTCTATTTATCACACACACACTCACTCACTGGGGAACATGAGTGAGAAAGGAAGCTCTCTCAAGTGTGAGAGAGAGAACAAGCTGTGGAGATCATCTTTTATGTTTTCAGGTTTTACTGTTGCTATTGGTGCTCATTCTATCTCTAAGGAAGTTGCGGGGTTTTCTCCTTAATGGTTTCCATGAGGAAAATTATTTGTGTCTCTTATCTCTTGTGTTTATTGCTGTGCATGTTATTCTCTTAGATAAGATCCTAAGATAATGCTAGCTTGAATGATAAAATTCTAACATGGTATCAGATCTAACCTTAGAAGAAGAAATTGTGCAGCTACAGAAAATAGGGCCTCTTACTTTTTGGGTCTCTCTCCACAATCCATCAACAAAATTATGCTAGGCTAACTCTCCATTGAAGGGTGCATCTTTCTGTTGAACCAGAATTCGATTCCGGACATTTTTAGTTTTTGGTTCAGGAAATTAGGGATTCTTACAGAAGGGGATTTTTTGAGTGAGCCCAGCATAGGATTTCTCTCCTCATAAAAATCAAATTTTAGATACCTGGGTCGATTTTTTTGGTTGGGTGAAACTCTGGGAAAGTCAAACCCTAGTTTGACCTCACGCCGAAAAAACCCTAAAATACTAAAACTGATAAGTTTTGGAACATTCACTATATCTCCGGATTGGAGAATGCTCACCATTGAAAATTTCACAATCTGAATACACAATCCTGATGTACACTGTATCCAAAGTTCAGCCTCAGATTCACCATATTCTAGGAGATATGATTCCTCCAAGTTAGGGTTCTAGCCTCTTCTAGGATTCATCCCTAAATAGGACACCTGGGGATAATTACTATATCTCAGGATACAAATGTCCAAATGAAATTTATGAAGATGTTCCAGAAATGGAATGGCCTGTACTTTCGGTCATCCACTTTTTAGACCCAGAAGATAAAACAGTGACACGTGGAAGTTCATACAACTTTGCTATGCTGAACAGTCCTAAAACTGGTCACCTTGGGAAAAAACTCATAATTACCAATTGGTGAAACCAATTATAATGAAACCTATGGTTTTGAAACAAGGATAGGCGAGGCTACCTTATTGTGAAGTTTCATACATAGAGGAGTAGTAATTTTGGAGATACCATAGAAACAGTATCAGGAATTTCTGTAGAAGAAATTGGTAAAATAGGGCTTCTTGTTCCAGGAGCTTCCCTCCACTATTTTCAAAAAAGGAGTTTATTGGACATCTCACCTTGAATAGATATATATTTCTATATATTCATATCTAAAATATTCCAAGTTTTGAAAATTAGGGTTTCTCTCACAAACCCTAGATCAGCGAGCTCCGGAACTAGGATGGACACCTCAAATCGATAAGATCTAATCTTTTGCTATTTTCATTTGAGGTTCTCATTTCAAAGTGATCTATCACATCAGCTTGATGATAAGCTTGGTGAAGTTGATGACTTCCAAGCATGGAAGTATATGATCTCTCTGAAGAAAATGAATTGGACTCCTACATGAGTAGAGAGGTTCCAGTTCCAGAGGGAGATGAGGCTCAAAGTCTTACAAAAGAAGAAATTGGTCAAGGCCAAGAAGATCATTTCTAATTCAATCATGGATCAACTTGTACCGCAAGTGTATTCCCTAAAGACACTGAGGATGTTTGATTCCTTGACCAAGCTATTTGAAGGGAAGAACATAAATCAGAATATGACCTTAAGAAACTAGTTGAAGAATGTGAATATCTAGAATACAGAGACCATACATCCATACTTTACAATGGTCTCTCAAATCAAAGAACAACTTGAAGCGATAGAAGAAGTGGACAATGAAGAAGTTGTGATAACGACCTTAAATGGCCTCCTAGGATCATGGGATTCATTCATTTGATGAATGTGTTCCAAAAGGAAGTGATTACTTTCAGAAGACTTTGGGAAGAGCACACACAACAAGAAACTCAACTCATAATAAGAAAAAAGAAGATGGGAGCAACTGAAGATCAAGATCTCACCATCCAAAGAAGATCCCTCAAGTGATGAGGAATAACAACTCTTGAATAACCTCTTATCCATCTTAGAATTTGAATAAGAAACGATGCTATTATGAATGAAGAAGATGATGAAGCTGAAGGCTCAAGAAGGAGTCTACCCACGAAACAAATAAATATAAGTATTCAATTGCCATTTCATGATATTTTTTTTTATTATGCATTTGTTTATATTCAGTTGATGTATTATGCATGATAGAATGTTTGCATTAATGACAGTATACTACTAATATGCATGTAATGGGTAAGTAGCTCATGGTGATATACAACTCTCCATTACTGCTTATCTAGAATGAAACCTCTTTGCTGACATATTGGATTAGTGCACAAATCTCAATGTTGTCCTGGTAGAGATGGAAGGCATCTAGAAAGTTTCCGTGAGATATGGATGGATATTGTATTGGATAAAGTAGTTGCATGATCATATATTTATGCATAATAATTTTTCATTATGAATATACCTTATGAAATGTTTCTAACCATACAACTAATGCATTTGACTTGTAGGAAAGATAGCGTAAAATTGCCTACAAGCAAAGAAAGATGAGACTTGTTGCGGAGAAAAAGTGACGATAGTTCAAGATGAAGAATAATATGACGAATGCAGTGACATCATTGATGCAGAACCTTCCAGCCATGAAGAAGTAACAAAGAATAAAGGGAAGACCAGATCAAGAAGAATGATGTCTAGGATGCAGTATCAATACATGAAGGGAATTTCGTAGTTCCATTATGCAGTAGATGGAAACATCATGGGATACAAGGCAAGATTCGTAGCACGAAGCTTCTCATGAAAAGAAGGCATGGACTACGAAGAGAAATTTACAGCCAGTGGGAGTTGAGACACATGATAGGTAGAATCATGTGTGCAAATGAAAGAAGGCCTTGTATGAGCTCAGAAGACACCCATGGGATAACACATACATGAGGAGCTTGATGAAGACCCGAACCTTTGCTACAAGGTTGAAGATGAAAGTCTATAGAGGATGACAAGCTCACAGATGGGTGCGAGAAGAAATTTTGAAACATTTCAAGATAGATGAACTTGGTATCCAATGATCCTAGATGGATACATAGAATATTAGTAGCAAAGGAAGCTACTTGTCACTCCGGTACAGAATGTTTCAATGCATAGAGTATGAAAGACAGAGGGAGAATGATGCTCCGCCTTAGAGGGAGTGATTGTAGAAGGTCCTAAGGTTCGACATGGTACGGCATGATGGACAGATTACTGATGACTCTAGGATTTACTGAGAGTAAAGAGGATTCCAAACTTTTCTTCAAGGTTGAAGGTGAAAGACCATTGAAGCTCCTGTTATATGTCGATGACTTGTTCCTGGCAGAAAAGAGGAACTCATTAAATTTGCAAGAAGAAGAGTTGATACCGAGTTCTATATAAAGGACTTGGGGATGATGCACTATGTTATAGGCATGGAGGTGTGGACAAAGGAAGTATGCAGTAGAGATCCTGAAGAGGTTCAGGATGATGTACTACAAGGCCATGACCACACCTATGGCATCGAACCTGAAGCTATTGAGTGATGCTTCATCAGAGATGATTGATGCTATGATGTATCGTTAGATGATTGGTTCATTGATGTACCTAATAGATACAAGACTAGATACTTGCTTTGTTGTGAATACATTGAGACATGTTCACCTGATTGTTACAAATCACACCACGAGTTACCTGAAGGGTACATTTGATTATGGGTTCAAGTATGATACGAATCAGAAGATTAACCTGGAGGGTTATGTGGATTCAGATTGGGCAGTGCCATTGATCGAAAGAGCACTTCTTGGTGTAGTAGGAAGTAGTCTTGCATGGCGTTGAGTATAGCCAAGGAAAAAGATGTTGCCACTTGCTATTTGGGAGGTAGTATGTTTCTTTTGAAAACTACTATTTTATTTGGTTGATATGACTTACATTTTTGTATGATGCAGAGAGAAGAAGTGATCCAGATTGAGATCTCTCGAAATAGGGATTTCTAGAATAGCTAATGAGATAGGTTGTTTGAGCATAAATCCCGATGAAGCTCGTAAGTTGCTCAGACATAAATAGTCTAGTAGGTTTTCCTCGGATGTAATTGGTCCTGGGGAATCTCGCAGGTTATCCTTGCATGTAATCAGCCCTAATGTGATTCTATGCTAGAAATGGCCAAATTGGAGTTTGAGTACTTCATGGAGAATCTTGGTATTCTCCAAATCGAGGTTCCCTCCAAGGGGAAATGATGAGACCTAGAGCCATTTTGTCATGGTGAGAGGATTAGGTTCCTTCCATGGTCAGATGTAAGGGCTGAGACATTCTGTCATGGTGAGAGGATTTGGTTCCTTCCATGTTAGATGTGAGTGGTGAGCCATTCTAATGTGACTATAGGATTGGTTCCTACATGATCAAATAAAATTGTTGAATGCCCTTCTTGGAATGGAGGCACCTGGTCAGTTACCAGGAATACTTAGTCTGGTACTGAGGGCCATTCTGATGTGATTGAGGGATGTGTTCTCACTTGATTAGATATAAGGGTTGTTTCCATTCTCTAGGAGAATGGAGGCACCTGGTCAGCTACTAGGAATCCTCATTCTAGGACTGAGAGCCCTTGCGGTGCGGTGTTTTCGAACATGGTCGAATGTAAGTGCAAGGCCATTCTGATGTGGTGTTTTCAAACATGGTCAAATGTAAGTGTAGATCCATTCCAATTCAGTGTTTTTGAACATGGTCGTATGTAAGTGCAGAGCCCTTCCGATGCAGTGTGTTCACAGATGGTCATATATAAATGCTGAGCCATTCTGGCGTGATGTGTTTACACATGGTCAGATGTGAATGATGGGCCTTTCTGACAAGATGAGGTCATATGTGAGTGTTGGGCATGCCTTTTTGATAACATGAGGTCAGATGTAAGAGCTGGGTGGGCCATTCTGGCTTAGGGTTATATATAAGCATTGAAGACCTACATGAAGGGTAGGCCTACAACCAGCATGAAAAAGGGCTGGCTCTATAGAACTTCCTATGACGAGAAGAATCGAGAGATAGCACCATTCTGAGATAGCACCGATGATGATGATATAGAATTGATGATGATCCAGACTTAATGATGATCTAGCAGTGACGATCTAGATCAAGCGATGATCCAAACTTGATGATGATCTAGCAGTGATGATCCAGTGATGATCCAGACTTGATGAAGATGACTTGATGATGAAGATGACTTGACAGTGAATCTGACTTGAAGATGAATATGACTTGAAGACGAAGATGACTTGATGATGATCCAGATGATACAGAGAAGAAGACTTGTGCTAATAAATTGTGTCCAGAGAATACCTTCCTATTTAAGAGGGAGTGTTGATGTATTTGTAAATTTGGAATGTATTCACTTGTATATTGTACCTCGATGTTTATTCCAGGAAGTATCTATAATGTAATTGAGTCATGTCATGTCTCAATGTTCCGATCGAGAGATTCAATAATGTAAACAAGTCATGTAAAGTCATTAAGGTTAACCCTCCATTGTAATTCAGGGCAATAGTCCCCACATTTGTGTCAAGGTCAACCCTCCTTGTTGATCGGAGGGAAAATTCCCCACAATTGTGGGGCACTATGGTTATTAGACTATCCTAGAGATGTGGGCTCTATTAAGTAATTGTTAAGTAGGGCCAACATTTTAAAGTGGACATTAAGTGAATGAAAGAATATAAATAGAGAGTGAGCCTCTCTATTTATCACACACACACTTACTCTCTGGGGTGCATGAGTGAGAGAGGAGAAGCTCCGTCAAGTGTGTGAGAGAGAACAAGCTATGGAGATCATGTTTTATGTTTTTGGGTTTTACTTCTCCTATTGGTGCTCATTCTATCTTAGAGAAAGTTGCGGGGTTTTCTCCTTTATGGTTTCCCTGAGGAAAATTCTTTATGTCTCTTGTCTCTTGTGTTTATTGTTGTGCATGTTATTCTCTCAGATAAGATCCTAAGATAATGCTAGCTTGAATGATAAAATTCTAACAAGACGACAACTATCCATAAGGCTACATGATATGGTAGGCAAATTTTGACATCAGACAAATTAAACTTCGCCATGAGGCTCAATGAGTCCATATTGCCTAAGGCTACTAAGAGTGCATCTCCTTGGGAGGGACAACTATGTAACACCTCTAAAGCTAACATCGCACAAGGATTCTGGGCTAAATCTTCAACTGCGGAGTAGTTTGTTGCAGCCCTAACATTGGGATTGTGCAAGGTTTTCTTGAAGACACCTTTCGATATCTTGGGCATAGTTTCAGCAGGTTTCTCAATTGTGATAGGGTTGGAAGTTTCACCTATCAAATTACCCTTATCTAAAGCTTCTATTTCATAGTTCTTGTTCCTAGTCTGGAGTAAAGTATGGGATCGAACCATGTTGATATAATTAGGATCAGGAGAATTTGGGGTGCCCCCTGCTGCATTTGAAGCTGAAATAGAATTCCGTCCTTGGGGAAAATTATCCTTCAAGACAGCCGGTTGTTGGCCTTTTAACAGTTTTTGAGCTTGTTCCATAAGGGGACATTGATGGGTCAGGTGGTCTTCATAGCACAAATTACATGGGAATTTCACCTTCTTCTTTTCTTTTTTGCTCCCATCAGCATTGTTTGTGGGTTTTTGCTTGTTTTGGTTTCCCTCACCTTTTTTCCCTTTCTTCTTTTTCCCACCAGGTTGTTGATTTCCGTTATGAGAGGATTGTGCAAAAACATTTGCATTCTGGGGTGAGGGGGCAGCCTTTGTTGCCTCTGGCATAGAATGTTCAACAGAAAACTCATGGAGCTATTTAGCCAAAGACTCTACAATGGGATATTTCACAGAACCAACCACACCATCGGCATGGGGTCCAGGCTTAGGTTTCCCTACATAGTGCATTGGCCTCGGTGCATTAGGGATTATTTCATATAAAATACCAAACTGAGAATATATCAAATCTAGCTGCTAGGCCCTGAGGATAGCCTCTTCCTCATTGGTCACTCCCGAAGTAGATAAATCCTTAGATATATATGGCAATAGGGATTTAAGGAACCATTCTAATAAAAACTCGAGAGGAATAGTGGCTTTGATAAGACTCTTCCATCTTCTCCACTCTTAGATGTGATCCAAAATATGAGTGGCCTTGTCCTGCCGAAAGGTAGACAAAAATTCTATCCCGAAATCATATCGGACAAGAATTTGGAAGTGACTAAGGAATACATTAGCCAAGTCTCAAAAACTATCAAACACAACAGAAGGCAGTCCAATATACCATTTTGTTGTAGTACTGGTTAGAGTTCTTTGGAACAACCTCAACCGAACTATATCATCATTCAGTAAGTTGGAAGAGCACCATAAATGGAAAGTGATGACATGAGCTCTTGCATCATCACCAACTTTGCCTTTGAATTTTGCGATATCCGAGGGCAGCTTGGTAGGAACGGGTGGCCAAGAGGAGCTATGTCTCATCGGATCATTCATTAATTTTGACAAATCTGGAAAATTTAACGTTGCCAGGAAAGGGAGCTTGGGTCTAACCAGAGCATTAAAGGTACCGGCTTGGGGATTAGAGGGACTTTCCCCCATGTTCCCATATGTGAAGGTGGGGTTTCCCTCTGCTGCTAGTTGCGAAGTGGTTGGGATTCTTTGAAAAGGATTCCATCCATAATCCAGTGGATTGTTTATGTGCAGTGCAGTGCATGAGATTTTAGCTACCCCAGTCGAAGCTGGGGTTTGGAACACAGGAGCAGGTATCCCTCTACTGAAAAGCGAGAAAGGAGAACTCATGAAAGGAGCCAAAAATGGAGTTTAAAAACCTTGACCATAAGGACTAGGGTTTTCGAACTGCACCCCTACATATGAGGGTGTGGGACCTACATATGGAGTGGATGGGGGAATTCCCCCCCCCCAATTCCAAGGAAAACCCTAGACAAATGCTGAGGATCCTATAGGGCCACTCTCAGAAGTGTGTGTGAAGGAAGTAGGAAATAAAGGTACATTGAGAATCCCAGTGACCATACCACCATAAGTACCTGCTAAACTTGTGGGAGCCAGTGGTTGAACCACCTAGCTAGCTAGAGTTATACGTGCAGTAGGTATGCTTGTGCTAAGGGAACCTACCAGGGGAGGTGTCACCCCCTCAGCCGAATCAACTGAGGTGGAAGTAGAAGAACTTTCTCTTGCAGTAGACATTAGTCTTCCCAAAGGGACACCAATCATGGGTGAATTGAAAGGATGAACCTGAACGATCACAAGATCCTTTAAGTCAGTTAGAGGTGAATTAAAGTTCCTTGCAAAATTTTCAGCCTACAATTCTTCTATCTCAACTGTAGTTAAATTAGAACATTTTTCCCTAAGTTCTGGTTCACCCGAAACTTCACTAACTCCTATTGGTTTGAAAGAACTGTCTGTGTCTAATCTTCACCTTTGAGGGGGAGATGGAGATTCCAATGTGATAAGTGGAGGAAGGTTTTGCAACCTTTGTGAACTTCTAATATATTGATCCTCCATGATTGTAAATTTGACTCTTCACACCCTAAGTTCGGCTAAAAAACAGACAAACCACAGAGAAATCACTAAAAAATTTCCTAAAGTCTCAACAATCACAAGGGATATAAGATATGCTTTCCTGAAGAAAGATGAGAGAAAGTTTCTTGGCATCCTTGAAGAGGTTATTAGGCATAATTGGATGAATCACCCACTGCCCTCCTACACTTTGAACAAGATTTACCTTCCAAGCCCGTCTAAGGTGAACCAGAAATAGCCTTTCGGTTTACCTATCTATAAACCCTAGATGTCAAAGAGACTAAAGGCTACCTTAACTATATCAATAGTCTGGGGGGACAATAGCAAGCCTGATTTGTATGCATGGACAAGGTAGCAAAGACCGAAAATCTATCTAGGACATAATCCCTAGATACACAAAAACCTTGGTCTACGTTTTGACAAGGAAATCAAAGGGTTATCTCCTCATTCCAAGCCTCCATGCAACCTTGTGCTTAACTCCCGTTTGAGAGGAGATTCCCAGATACTATCAACACAGAGAAGGATTTACCTATCAATTGGCCAACTACGTCTAAATTTAAGTACTTGTGGGGAGTTTACACTTCCTATCCCACAAGTCTAGCCTAAGCTAGTAGGTGTATGACCCTATAAAACAAAACATACTAATAAATTTTAAATTATAGCATTCATTTTAAGGGTTGTTCTTAGTCAGAGGGTAAGTGGCTTGAATGACTATGATATGATAGACTTGATAAGAAAAGTAAAAGGGTGTATAAAATGAATTCCAAAACAAATTATAACTACTTAAATCAAGCTTCTTTTTCTTTTTGTAGATATGAACTAATGAAATTACAACTACTTAAGAGAAGACTAAGACTTATTTTTTGTAATTTTTGAGATTTTATTCGAAAATACTGAAAATAAAACTATGATATGCAATTCAAATGCAAATGTTTCCAATGTTTTTTCTTCACTTTTCAAACTATTCAAAAATTACTATGCACCTAAATTCAAAAATTCGTGAGTATGCTTGAATAATCAGACCATAAAGCAAGTAATATGAAGTATAGCAGAATTGTAAGAGCCAAATTCAACCACCTAAGGAGGAGACTTGGCAAACACATAGGTTGGGAAGAAACAATGAATGAAATCCACTGAAATCATTAAAAGGGCAAGTGACAAACTAAAAATACTTGAAATTAGTACAACGTACAAGGTATCCAAAATCCTGATCACTGATTCAGATACACAGCACTGAACCTATCACCCAAACAGGATAATCCACTTCAAATTGCCAAATGAAAGAAGACTCAAACAACAAAAACTCAAGGTCTTACTGAAAAGAAAAAAGTATGGTGTGTAGGACTTTCAAAGCTACAGTAGGATGCCAACACTAGAAGACCCCAAAGTAGAGCAAAATCCAAATAAGACAGGGACAACCAACCCTACCTAAAAATTTGCAGCTAAGAGATGTACACGACTGTCTAATAAAACAACCTATGTACTGTACCCGACTGTCCAGTATAGAAACCCACGTATACAAGTTGTTGTATGCGACTATGTAGCACAACAACTCATGTACACAAAAAAATATTTTAAAAAAGAAAAAATAATATAGCTCTCTAAAACACTACTACAAATAAAAGCCAAGATATAAAACCATACACTAAATCAGAGCAAAGACTGGGCAAGTATCTACATGACTAATCCATAGCAGGCTAGACTCCCCATCGAAGTCGCCAGTTCTATTTTTCATGATTAAGAACCCTTGTAATCTAGAGTCTGGGGTTACCAACTTACTACTAACCTTGCAGACAATCAACTTTACCAGAGAATAGAAAGGGAATAGGAAGAAAGTCTTGACTTACCCGATTATCGACAGTTGATCCAAGCTTGATCTTCTCCCTCTCTTGTTCTCTCCAAAGCTTCCAGGGATGCAACTCTTTCACTTGTAAAGAGAAAATTCTCCAAGTAATATCTCATGCATGTATATATAATAGGTTAGATAAACAATATATCAAATATATAATCAATTACATTCATTAACCACAATACATGAAATAGACTCAACATAACATTGCAAGAAGAATTCTCTTTATTAACAATCGGTGAATGAGATAAGAGTACAACCCAGCTTCTAAGACAAGGAATCCTATGCAACCAAAGGACTCTAAGTTCTACTTCTCCAAGACTTCTGAATATATACCACTAGCATAAATTTGCTCTCCAATCTTGATTGATTAATACCCTCCCCAAGGCCTCTATTTATACTTTTGGAAATATAGTGATTTCAAAGGTTGGGGTGGTTGAAATAGTTGGGATAGTTAATGATTAGGGCCCAACTAATCTAAATTAATCATGTTATATATTTTTTAAGGTCGAACTAAGGTGTACACAACTATTGATATAGGAAACCTGTGTATGACACATGAGCTTCTCAAAGGAAACCCACATGCGTTGATGTATGTGGGTTGCAATGCAGATAGTCACATATAGTACGTGAGTTGCAATGGAGATAGTTGCGTACGCAACTCAACACTTAGAAAAATTATATAGAAAACTGGTTTAAGGGTAAATGCATCCCAAGTCATTCCCATCTATAGTGTTTTGGAAAACTTCAATCCTAATATGTCCTTTTGTGTACCAACATAAAGAATGTCGGCACTCAGACAGAGAAGTGCCATTTTGGTTGATAACAATTCTGTCCTACAAGTTCTTTCAACAATAACACAGCATAAAAGAGACAACCTAAAAACATACTAAGGAAAACACTAAATCTCACATGAAAACAAATAAATCAATTCAAAAGAAATAAACACAAAACCATACAACAATAAAACAAAATCAGAAACAAAACTTAAGAATAACTTAAAATATGTTCAAAGTAAAAGAAGTGAGGAAAATGATAAAAATTTAGAAAATAATTTAAAACCACTAAACTATACCTTTAATGTTAAACAAAACTATAATCTAACTATTATAGTCAAAACATAATTCAGACATCAACAAAACAAAACCAAAAACAATCTTAAAACACATAAAAAAACACTAAAAACAGAACTAAGGGCTGAATGGCAGATTGAACTGTGGGTCTGAAAGGGGTGGCTGAATAACAGACTGAACAGGCTATCTGAATGACAGTATGCACAATTAAAATAGTAAAAACTAACCTAAATGAACTAATCTTTAGCTGAATTCATGTAGATGTAATTCTAATGCATTAGAACAGTAAATAAACCTATTTAACAGCAAATTAACCTTAAACTAATTCATGAACAAAAGGAATCATTGCATATTAAACTAATAAATAAACTAGAAATTAACTTGCATAAATTTAAAACAGGAAAGGAAATAACATAATTGAATCTATTCTAAATTCATGAAAGCAACTTATTCTATATTCTTGTAAACAAAGACTGAAAGTAATGCTGGAAATGAAATAACTGGAAACAAAATGACTGAAAGAAAATAATTGAAAGCAAGCTATGCACACATCTAACTAATTAACTTCAAAATAAAACTAAGTTCATGTATTACAGAAAACAAATATAATAGAATTTACTATAAACTAATGGAAGCAAACTAGAAATTAAACTAGACTAGCTAAAATAGAAAAAAACTAAGCTAAACAAAGAAAATGAAACTCTGGTTGATGAGGGACCCTCTCAGCAATTAGGAGTGATGCCTGTCTAAATTCTACTTAAACGCAATATTCAACATCAATACATATAGCTCTTTATTCAAATGATAGAACAAAAATACAATTTTCAAGAGTAAATCACAACAAGAAGTCTTCTTCAAACTCTGCTAACTCACTGATTTTCTAGCCAACTTCAGCTCTCTCACAGAGGATGCTTTATATAATGATTTAAAGAGATGATAAATTCAAACCTTTAGTGGTCAACTGCTCTCTAAATTTAGTCAAATATAATGGACATTTAATTAATCATAAGCTAGCACATAAGCATCTCCCTTCTTCAACGTGAGTCTAGTTCTTTTCACTGGACAGCATATGCACAGGTTCCTTCTCCAGTACAATAGGTCTTCAGATGTGGCACATGACTCCTTCTTTAGTGCGACTATGGAATGGTGGTGATCAAGGGAAGCGTACACGGTGGGTCTTCTAGAACATAGGTCGTTCTATTTTTTAAACGTGCAGACTAGTGGTATTTTGGAGTCAAGCAGAGGAGGCCATGAGCGATCCTTCTAGACTAAAGACTCTCCATCCTTTGAACACATGGGAAGTGAAAATATTGGCATTGGGTTAAATCAATGCACTAACGATCCTTTTGGACTAATGATCATGCTATCACCTAGGAGTGTGGACAATAAAACGGCTTGCAGACTGTTCCAACGTTTTAATGTTTGAAATCGGTTATCAACATCGCGCAATCTGGTTAATGAGCTGGAAGGTGAGGTGAATTGTGAGTTGAACAGCAAGCTGGATATGATGGGTGCAGATATAGGGCAAACAAAATTTCAGTTTGTTGGTGCGCTTCAGGACTGGAGTCTACAGCAACACATTTCAACATCTGGAAAACCACCAGTGAGTTTCACGCAATGAGCTGAATGATGAGCTGGATGCTGAGCTAGACATGCTCTGCGAAAAGCAGGCTAAATGCGTTTTATTTATTAACTTGGCCCAAAAAAGATTATTAAACCTACAAACAACTATACAGACCAATTAATACATCAAATGCATTTTAATAATGTTATTTTTAATTAATAAAACCATCAAAATGATAATAATAAAATAATTTTATATAAACCTTAAAAAATCTCATACCTGAGGTTGAATAATCATCTACGTGACATAAAATATACAAAAGATAATAAAATATATGTTTAAATGAGTAATTTAACTGCAAAAAATGGTAACAAATTTAGGATCGACATTCCCCCAAACCAGAGAAATGCCAGGTTGCACTAAGCAAAAAGAAAGAAATCAATTTAGGAAGAAGGTGAACTAGCAGCTACCTTCAAATTGGAAGATAAAGAAGGTAATTTAAACTTTACTCTTTTAACCTGTAAAATAACATATCTTTCATGTCACACATTGTATGAAAATTAAAAATGACTTCATTGGGTTTTCAACAGTTCTCAGGTTCAAAATAATTTTATCATTTATAAGGTTTAAAATTAATTCAACCATGCCCAAAGTAAAAATTTGGGCAGGTTGAACATACAACATAAAAACATAGATTGCATTTTAAAAAACAAAAAGATTAATCATTTTCATGCATGAATGGGTAAGAGAATAGAATTATTAATAGTGAAATGGAAGTAAAAACTTTTTCCCCAAAAACAAAATTTGGTTAGCAAATGTAATCATAAGTACTATAATATCACCATTTTTTCTCAGATCTCTATTTGATATTTCATTTTTCTTCATTCGATTCTTCATATGGTAAGACCGTATTGAATTTTGCTGTAAAATATGCTTCAAGCTATAACCAAATTCCACTGTTTGCATTCCTGAAAATACTTTTCATTTGTTAGAGATAAATAGATTTGTTATAAAATAAAAATAATCTAATTTTTTTAGAAGTCAAATCCATCTTCCCCCAAACCAAAGAGATGGTGTGTCCTTATGCCATACAGAGAGAAGAAATGATTGTTTCAAAAAAGTAGAAAGAATGCTAGCATGTTGTTAATTTTTTTTAAGGAAAACTAACTAGTAAATGGAAATGGCTTAGAAATGTATATTCATGAAAATAAAACAGTTCTTAGAAAAGACCATGTAAATGAGAATAATATAATTAAAATAATACCATAGGGAAAAACTAGCCATTCATGCCTCATTGTAAAGATATCCTGTCATCGTCAAGTATTTCAAGTGTACCCCGGAGTGTGCGAGATTTATAGCCATGGCTCCCATTTCTAAGATAATGACATCTTAGGTATATGTATAATTTAGATGGCTAGGGAAAAGTCAACGTAGAGCCATTCTCAAATTACATTATAAACAATTGGCCATGACATAATTTTTTTGAAATTTTTTTCATATATTATCACTATTTTAGAACTATGTGTATAGTGGTGTATTAGCCATATCTCATTTACCAGATATTGCCCCACTACTAGTAGGCCTATTCAGTGCCCCGACAGGTTTATCTTGGTACCATGCAAGCATAGCCCCGCTATCAATGAGCCTGTTCAATACCCCAACAGGTTTACTTGCATTTATCGAGCTTCCTGTTGTAAGGTTTTTACTTAGAATGGACCCATTGCCAACAGGCTTGTTCAGTACCCCAGCTGGTTTTCCTTGTATAATGATATTAAATGTATGTAATCCAATTGGTACTAGAGCATGTTAAATCCTACTAAACACATAATTCAATTTTTTCAAAATAAACTTATAAGTAATTTCATAATGGTCAGACTCATAAATCATGTCAAAAGAGAATAACTGAAAGTTGTTCTTTAACATAACAGCCCTTCTTCTTTATAAAGTAAAGGAATGTTCCCCATAGATAAAAAATCCACTTACTTTCGAGTTATCACCAAAATACTCAAGAGACAAGTTTTGATAACAAGTATAGGATGAACTAGTAATCCATAGGTAAAAAATAAGGATGTGAAAAATATGATAATGAAAGTGGGTCTTATCGAGCAAGTGTTTAAAAGAATAAATCAGAAATATACATGTCTGAATCAAGATACCAAAAACTATATGAATCATAGAAAAACTGGTGAAGTATGATATACAAAGGATTGATATGAAAAAATTTATCCGTATAACCTGCAAATGTCAAAAGTACCCTAAAAATATTAAAATACCTTATGAGTATTTAGCATACTTTCCTCTTCCAAGTAATATTCCATTAGCTGCTCATAGAGATAATATATTTTTAATCAAACTGCAAAACCACATGTTAGATTATTCAATTTATTCATAAAGACATAAAAGAAAAAGAGTCCTGTGTAAACAACCTATTAGAAACGACTCTTATTTATTCAAAGCAACAAGAACATGTTTACATATATACAAGTGATAATAGCCCAAAATATTTTTCAAGGATGAGGAGGAGGAGGAATAGTTTCCCCTTCAACTAATTCCATTTCATTTTTTTGCAAAATTTTTTGTATGAAATCCTGTTTAGATGTCAGTTGGTGATAAATCCTAAGTCTATGTCCATTTACTACAAAGAAAATTTCTGAGTCATCAATTGTTTTAATTTTTACTGATCCATTGTCAAAAGCTATAACTACTTCGTATGGACCCATCCAATAGGTGGTTAATTTTCCTTTAAAATTTTTAAACCGTGAATCAAATAGTAGTGCCCAATCTCCATTACTAAACTATTTTTGCTTAATAAATTTATCATGCCATGTTTTTCGTTAATTATGTATTACATCATTCTTTGAAGTGCATCTTGTCTAATTTCGTCTAACTCAATAATCTATAATATTCGTTGTTTTTTTTCTTCATCCAAATTCATGCCTAATTGTGTTTCCATACGAAAGGTTTTAACTTGAAATTAAATAGGTAAAAGGACTTGTTTTCCATACACTAACTCATAGGGGGTATGTCTGGTAGTGTTTCTCCATGTTATCCTATGGGCCCGTAAAGCCTCTGGGAGTCTATCTTCCCAATCCTTATGATGTAAGTGAATGGTCTTAGTTAAAATGGCTTCTAATACTTTATTAGTTTATTCTACCTGACCATAGCCGAAGGGTGGTAAGGTGAAGATTTGAAATTTCTAATACCATATTCCGTAGTAATTTCTTTCATTAATTTAGAAGTAAATTGAGTACCCTAATTTGTGACGATTTCTCTAGGTACACCAAATCAGGTGAATATTTATTCATATATAAACTCTACCACCGATTTATCTATGGATCTAAATAAATATTTAGATTATACCCACTTGGTGACATAGTCTGTACAAACTAGGATATGCTTCTTTTTACGAGAAATGGGAGAAATTGGTCCTACAAAATCAAGAGCGCATTTCTCGAAAGGTTCAATCATAACTTGGGGTTTTAAAGGCATTTGATCAGATGATGTAGGCCTACCCATTCTTTGGCAACTTTCACATCCTTTAACATATTTGGAAGCATCCTTAAAAATGCTTGGCCAATAATAACCAGAATGTAATACTTTGTGTGTCATCCTCTTATTAGAAAAATGTCCTCCACATGACCCATCATGGCATGCACGGAGGATGTATGTAATTTCATCCTCCCACACACATCGTTGAATAATAAGATCGAGAATAGTGCAGAAAATATCGTTATGAACCCAAGAATAATTAGAAATTTGAACTATAATACAACGCTTCTCATGTGGAGACAAATGGTTTGGTATTTTCCCAGTTGCTAGATAATTGGAAATATATGAAAACCAAGGGGTTTGAATAGATACAGCAAATAGAAGCTCATCAGGAAAAGTGTCATCAACTAGTTTAGTACCGTCTTCATGTTGAATACAGGAAAGGAAATCTGCTATGATATTTTCTTTACCAAGTCGGTCAATGACAATAATGTTAAATTCTTGCAATAAAAGAAGCCATCGGGTCACCCTGCCATTGGTGATTGGTTTATTCATTATAAATATAATGGCAAAGTTATTGGTATGCACAAAAACTTCATAACCTGTGATATAATGATAAAATTTATTAATAGAATAAACTACTACCAAAAATTCTTTTTCAGTAACAGTATAATTTAATTCGGCAGGTGTCATATTTTTGCTAATAAAATAGATGGCATAATGTGCTTGTCCTTATTTTTGGCCGTGGACTCCTCCTATGGCCGTATCAGAGGCATCGGTAGACATGTGAAAAGGAAGGGACCAATCACGACCCCTAAGCATTGGTGCCACCGATAGTTTAGCTTTTAAGATTTCAAAAGAACTTTGACAAGATTCTGTCCACTGGAATTCTAAGTCCTTTGTAAGTAACTTAAACATTGATGTAGTTATCTTTGTGAAATTTTCAATAAAATTACGGTAATAGCATGCATGACCAAGGAAGATTCATACCTCTTTCTAAGTTTTGGGAGAGGGAAGGCCAACAATTACTTCTATCTTCGCAGGGTCTACCTTAATTCCTTGGGAAGAAACATGGTGTCCCAAAACTATACCTTCTGTCAGTAACATTTTACATTTTTTGTGACTGAGAGATAAATTCATCCCTTGACATCGGATCAAGAGCTTCTTGATATTTCCAAGGGCTTATTGAAAAGTATTACCATAGGTCGTAAAGTCATCCATGTATACCTCCACAAATTCATGTGTAAGATTGGAAAATATTCCTAATACTTCCCGCTGGAAAGTGGCAGGTGCATTACATAAGCCAGATGGAAAAACTCGATAAGCATATGTTCCCCAAGGGCATGTAAAAGTGGTTTTGTCTTGATCTTCAGGTGCTATTAAAATATGGTTGTAACCACTATACCCATCAAGAAAGGAAAAATAATGTTTACCTGACAAAGTATCTAATACTTGATTGATAAAAGGTAAAGGAAAGTAGTCTTTAAGTGTTCCTTTGTTTAGCTCCCTAAAATCAACACAAATATGCAATTTCCCTGTAACTTTATTTGGAAATAATACTAAAGGAGATACCCATCTACTGTTCGAAATAGGATAGATGAAACTAGTAGTGAGGAGTTTTTGTAATTCTTCTTTTACTATATCCTTTAGAGCATGATTCATCCTCCTTCAAGCCTTCCTTATAGGTGACATTCTTGGATCCATATAAATATGGTGAATACAGGTATTGAGGTGTATACCCTTCATATCAGTGTATTCCCATGGAAATGCTCCAGCTTGTTTCTTAATAACTTTAAGCAGTTGTTCTTGTTGGTTTTCACTTAATTATGCGTTTATATGTAGAAATTTCTCAAGGCCAACCTCACAAGGTATGGTATATGGTCTTGTATGCTCTTCAATTGTGAAGACGCAAGGTGTTTCTGTAAACATTGAGAGAGCCATATTCTCTTGAAAATCATCTCCAAAAATCTGATCAAGTTGAGCAAAGGACTGAGGGAAATATGTACAGGTTGTCGAAGAAACAAACTGGTTTAATACATTCTTAGTGGTCTTCTCCTAAAGTGCCAAGGAAAAACAACTAGGAAGGGAGAGATCATAAAATTATTCATCCCCAAAAGAACAATTTAACCACCATGAATTTTCAGTTGTTGGTTGTGCCGAGGGGTATAAAATAAGTTTTTGTATAGACAACCCATTGGAAATAGTCATCTCTCCATCCCTACACCCTATAAAAGCATTTGCAGTAGCTAACCATCGTCTTCCCAATATAATAGGTTGTCCTTTAGAAGGATCATTTGATTCTACGACCATAAATTCGACCAGGTATTCCCATTAAGCTACTAATACAACAATGTCATCCAGGACTCCAGTGGGTTTTACCGTAGTGCAGTCTGCTAGTTCTAGGATGGAAGGGGTAGGTTGAAGAAATTGTCCTAACTATAAAACTTCTAAAACTGTGGTGGTCATCATGTTAATATCGGATCCTAAATCGATTAAAATATTCTCTATGGCAGTGTGGTTTATAATTACAGTCACTAATGGGGCCCCTGGATTTGTATATTTTGCAATTCGGGACTGACCTATCATACATTCATACTTTTCTCCTATAACATAAATTGTAAGAGGGTCCTTTTGCCTCTTTCCTGGACATTTAATACATAGCTCCTTTATTACCTTATTATAGATTGGTATATATTTGATAGCTTGTAATAGAGGGATTTCAATACAAATGTTCTTTAATTCATTCAAAATGTTATACTCCAGATGAACTATAGGTCTTTCTATTATTAATCTTTCTGGAAATGGAGGAATTATTTGCTCATGAATAGTTTCTTATGGAGGATGGGTGTGTACTAGAACCTTTGGAATGTTCACATCCTCCAAAATAGCATCATTCATGGGTTCACTTGAATCTTCTTCTTCTCCATTTGGTTCCTGAATGATGACTGATGACTTGGGTTTATTATTCACAACTCTTCCCGATCGTAGTTGAATTTCATGTACAAGTATAGTCGAAATAATGTACGATGAAAGAGTCTACAACTCAATGTTGTTAAGAGCTTGAGTTGGTTTATTATTAGGGTTAGGTATCGATTGTGTAGGTAATAATGTCAGTCGAGGAGGATTTGCATTCTGAAAGTGATGAGGTTTTTATGTGATAAAAGGAACTGGAGGTACAAATCCAGACGATATTTTCCAAAAAATTGTTTGATTCTGAGGATAAAGATGATTAGGTGCAGGAACAGGTGGTGGCTGAGAATATGGTTGTCCTCTACATCCTTGTGACCAATATTGTTGTTGTGGAAATTTAGGAGGAGGATACTGAGGTGGCCAATTCTTCCAACTTGAATTGTTCCATTGTGAGGTGGTTGATACAGGGGATAATAGAGTGGAGGTTTTGGTGGAAATTTTGTATATTCTAGTTGGTCTCTAGGTTTCCAAGGAGGCCTCCTAGATATTTTATCTACATCCCCACTCTTATAGATGGCTTGCAATCCATGCAAGGATGGGAAATTATCTGTTGGATGCTCTTCTATACATATGTGACATACAGAGATGTTGTTTAATGGAAATTCCCTTTGGGGATGTTTAGTTATACATCTTGGACAAAAGATACTCATTGTTGCTCGTTCTTCATCCTGTCTATTCTCGGCTTGTAAAGCATATAGTTGGGAACCCATTGCTCCTAAGATATCAGTCTTAAAATTATCCAATAGGTTTCCTAATTCTACTCTTGTAACTCCGCTTGAACTAGGAACATTTCCTCTTATATTTCTTATAAAAGGTTCTCAAAAAAATTTCACAACTTTCCCCCTACTCTTAGAATAAATTTTACATATCTCATCGATCTGTGCAAAAGTTTTATGAGAAATATCGCCAACTTTCATGAGATTAAGACTTTCTAACAAGTCCTCGGAGATACCCTTAAGGAAAAGTGTATGTATTGCATCTTCTCAGAGGTCATTACATTTAGAATTATGTAATGTATAAATGAACCTATCGAGATAATCCTACAGGTTCTCATATTCAAGTTGTTGTATCTTGAATATATCATGTCGAGAGTCCTTAGGTTTGTAGTATTCTTGATATTTTCACAAGAACGAGGTTTTCATATCATCCCAAGTCCTGATAGTGGATTCTCCTAATCCCGTGAACCATCTCAAGGTGGAATCCTTGAGTGTAGTGGGAAAGAGTTTTAGTTTGTGAGAATCTTGTAGATAATTGTAACTCCTACAAAGGAAATCGAACTTGAACAGGAATGTGTCTGGGCCCTCATTGATTTTTCCATCGAAAGTAGGTAAGGAGGAAGGATGGATGTTTTTCATAGTTACATCCTGCATTGTATCTAATATAGGGAACCCAAAGGTAGAATTAAGTTGATTTTCCCCTTCTCCTTCTTCATTCGTAACTTCATCATGATCTTCATTTTCTCCTCGTCTCTCCATATAAGTTGGATTCTTAACGTAAATATACCTAGGAGGCTCCTTTCGAGGTGATAATGGGGCATCCCAACGTTCTTTTTTGGGGGAGATATTCCTCTAATCAACCGTGTTTTTATTGAATCCTAGAGGGATAGTAGGTTCTACTATATAATTTTCAATCTGCGAAATAATTGGATGTACTAAGGTTCCAAAGAGAGATTTTACTTGAGAAGGATCAGCAAAGTCAACAAAATTTGGATCTCCTACTAGTGAAAAAGTTGTGTTAATTGGATTTGAAACTAGTGGAGGGATAGGGGTTTCTAATGGCTGATCCTCTTGAACTTCCTTAGGAACAAGGTCCTTAGGACCTTCTACCAAGGTTCCTTCTCCTCCTATGGCTTCTCCAGTAAGATATTCTCAGGGAGTTTCTTTAGGTTTCAGGGTAGAACTACTTCCTATAGGTATCTTTTGAGACCTTTCTAGTGAGTTAGTAGTTGGGGAATTATGTCCCCTACAGTAGTTGGTAGAGACTTCAATAAATTTTTCAATCTTGATAAATCTACCATGAGGATCTCTAATTGTACTCATGAAAGACTTTTAAACTAAAAAAAACCTATTCTACTACTATTGTTGGATTTGGGAGAGCCTGTTATAACAGATGCGTAGGTTCTTACCTCTCGTCTTAGCTCTCCCCCGCTACCAACCTACTACTAAAATTCATAAAGAATTATACTCTACCTTACATAACAAATCCCCGACAATGGTGCCAAAAGTGTTGGGTGTAATTATGTCTAAATTAATCCACCTATTCTTTAATTATCAACCGGTGTTGGTAAGATTAGAGTTGACACAAAATATATGAAAAGGTAGAGGGTGTTGTGTAAATATTTTAACAAACAAAAGATTGAAAGATATTTCAAAATGAAAAACTGAGCCAAACTCCTAAAAATGCACCTATTAAAGTAATTAAACTGAGGCAGAATAATAAACTAAACAATTGATAATAAACTTTAAACCAAAATACAATAAAAAATTAACTATTCAAATGAGGAACTAGGGTACAAGGAAAACTCAACTTATAAGCAACTAGAAAATTTAATAAGAGAAGCAAGTAGAAAACTTAATCAAGAAAACTTGATAAAAGAAGCAAGTAGAAAATTTAATAAACGAAATATCTTTAGGTTATGTCCTACAAGTTCTTTCAACAATAACACAACATAAAAGAGACAACCTAAAAACATACTAAGGAAAACACTAAATCTCACATGCAAACAAATAAATCAATTCAAAGGAATAAACACAAAACCATACAACAATAAAACAAAATCAGAAACAAAACTTAAGAATAACTTAAAATATGTTCAAAGTAAAAGAATTGAGGAAAATGATAAAACTTTAGAAAATAATTTAAAACAACCAAACTTTAACTTTAATGTCAAACAAAACTGTCATCTAACTATTATAGTCAAAACATAATTCAAACATCAACAAAACAAAACTAAAAACAATCTTAAAGCACATAAAAAACACTAAAAACAGAACTAAAGGTTGAATGGCACACTGAACTATGGGTCTGAAAGGGGTGGCTGAATGGCAAACTGAACTATGGGTCTGAAAGGGGTGGCTGAATAACATACTGAACAGGCGGTCTAAATGACAGTCTACACAGTTAAAATAGTAAAAACTAACCTAAATGAACTAATCTTCAACTTAAGTCATGCAGATGTAATTCTAATGCATCGGAACAGTAAATAAATCTATTTAACAACAAATTAACCTTAAACTAATTCATGAACAAAAGGAATCATTGCATATTAAACTAATAAATAAACTGGAAATTAACTTTCATAAATTCAAAACAAGAAAGGAAATAACATAATTGAATCTATTCTAAATTCATGAAAGAAATTTATTCTATATTCTTGAAAACAAAGACTGAAAGAAATGCTGGAAATGAAATAACTGGAAACAAAATGACTGAAAGAAAGCTATGCATGCATATAACTAATTAACTTCAAAATAAAACTAAAGTAATGTATTACAAAAAACAGATAGAATAGCATTTACTATAATCTAATGGAAGCAAACTATAAGTTAAACTAGACTAGCTAAAATAGAAAAGAAACTAAGATAAACACAGAAAATGAACCTCTGGTTATTGAGGGGCCCTCTCAGCAATCAAGGCTGATGCCTGGATAAATTCTACTTAAACGAAATCTTCAACAGCAATGTATACAACTCTTTATTCAGATGATGGAACAGAAATACAATGTTCAAGAGTAAATCATAGCAAGAACTCTTCTCCTAACTCTACTAACTGACTGATTTTCTAGCCAACTTCAGCTCTCTCACAGAAGCTGATTTATATAATGATTTATAGAGATGAGCAATTTGACCCTTTAGTGGTCAACTGCTCTCTAAATTTAGTCGACTGTAATGGAAATTTAATTAATCATAGGCTAGCACATAAGCATCTCCCTTCTTCAGCGCGAGTCTGGTTCTTTCACTGGACAACATATGCATAGGTTCCTTCTCCAGCATAGTAGGTGTTCAGATGTGGTGCACAAATACTTCTTCAGCACGAATATGGAATGGTGGCGAGAAAGGGAAACATACACGATGGGTCTTCTAGAATGTATGTCATTCTATTCTTTAAATGCGCAGACTAGTGGTAGTTTGGAGTTAGGCAGAGGAGGCCATAAGTGATCCTTCTAGACTGAAGATGCTCCATCCTTTGAACGTGTGGGAAGTGAACAACTTAGTGTTGGGAGAAATCAATGCACTGACGATCTTTCTAGACTGATTATAATGCTATCACCTAGAAATGTGGACAACAAAACAGTTTGCATACTGTTCCAACGTTTTAATGCTTGAAATCGGTTATCAACAACGCACGATCTAGTTAATGAGATGGAAGGTGAGGTGCGTCATGAGCTGAACAATGAGATGGATATGCTGGGCATAGATCTAGGGTGAACAAAATGTCTATTTGCTGGTGTGCTTTAGGACTAGAGTCTACATCAACACATTTCAACATCTAGCAAACCACCAGTGAGTTTCACACAATGAGTTGAAGGACGAGCAGGACGTCGAGTTGGACATGTTGCACGAAAAGTAGGCTGAATGCATTTTGCATATTAACTTGGCCCAAAAAGATTATAAAAACTATAAACAATTATACAAACCAATTAATACATCAAATGTGTTTTAATAATGTTATTTTTAATTAATAAAACCATAAAAATGATAATAATAAAATAATTTTATATAAACCTTAAAAACATTCATACCTGAGGTTGAATAATGATCTGCATGACATAAAATATACAAAAGATAATAAAATATATGTTTAAATGAGTAATTTAACTGCAAAAAATGGTAACAAATCTAGGATCAATAGTTGGTAGAATGTGGGTTGATCGTGGAGAGATGTAATGCACTTGGTGTGCTCCTAGGTGATTCTCTCATGGTGGTAGACGTGAGTCATATTTGAGACATAATGTGTCCTAGCATGCTCCTATGTTGGTATAACACAAGTGGTTTTTGTTATGCATCTCAGTTGTTCTCCATTTATGATGATGAGTCAATCTGGATACGACATGATGACAGTAGGATATGCAGGTGACTACAGTGGAAATGTAATGTATTATCTTGGGTTGGACCTATGTGATGTCTTTCTCATGGATATGATGAACACCTAAATGAGGACTAAGACTACACCCAAAATGAAACAAGGTTGGCTCTTTAGAAAATTCCTATGATGGATAGATTTGAGATATGTCACTATTCAATGATCGACAAGAAGAGGACTATAGAAGTAGCAATGATGATGAATCAGCAATTATGATGTGACCATATGTGTTGATGACTGTGGAGAAAGAATCCATTCCTAGTTAAGAGGAAGTGTTGTTGTATTTATAACTTCAGAATATATTCTGATGTATATTATCATTGTATATTGTTGTACCCCCATCAGAGATTTGTTCCCATCCTTTTGGGATGTCATTATTTCAGATGGTCATTAAGGTAATCCCTTCGTTGTAAGTAGGGGAAATAGTCCCAAACATGAATATAACAAAATGTATTTTTGAGTATCCCTAGGTAAATTCATACCTACTAGGTAAAGAGGTCAGCCCAATCATGTTTTAAGTTAGTCACTTGATGTGTATAAATAGGGAGGCACCCTCCCTCATTTAGACACACACTCACTCACTTAAGTTCATATGAGAAGAGAGATAACAACAAAGAGGAGAGAGAGAGAGAGGTTTAGAAGACTTTGTATTCTTGGATTTTTCTATCTTTTGATATTGTCTTAGTGACATAACTATTGTTAGAATAATCAACCCATAGTTAGCTACCTTAGACATTAATTTCATTATTTTTCTCTTATTTGCCTAGTTCATGTGTCCCACCTTGTGCAAGTTGTCATTTACCTATCCATAGTGGTCAAAATTTCCTTATTTGACTCATGTAGCACTTGTGAAACCTCAAGGAATCAAATCTGCTTTATTCCTGGCCTCCTAAGCACCCTTCTACTTTTTCTGCTTTATTCCCTGCTTTTTCAGTGTTTTAAGGCAAATGGAAAAGCTTGACTAGGTGAGGTTGACTAGTTTTTTGTCCTACACATCCTCCAATATTTTCTCATTTTAAAAGCATGTATGAGTTGTCATTCCATCACTCTTTATCTTTCCTAAGTGCTTTTTCCAATTCATGAGCTCCATGACTGATTTGGAAACTACTTTATGCACCTATGGGGGATTTGCTTATTTTTAGTAAGCCTGCTTTTGAATAGATTAAAATTTCCTCCTCATGCATTCGAATCCCTTATGTAATTATTTAATGCAGCAACCTATTATGTTATAGGGTTGGCTATTGTACACTGAGTTAATACAGTTTAGTGTTCAGCTCCATTTTCAGTCTCTTTTGTGAGTGATTTTGCATGTTCAATTGATAATTGTTGTGAGTAAAATTAATATATCACTGGGTTCAATTTCTACATGGTATTAGAGCCATTGTAGATTGATTTCTCTCCTTCAAAATTGTTTTGTAGGTTCGACATCAGTGACTGGGAGCCTTCTACTGACAGCCAGGACAATTTCTAAGCTATGGATCAGTCTCAGAAGATCATCTTGACTCCCTTCAACTTCTTTGAATGGAAAGCAGAGATGGAGATACTGTTGAGAGAGAAAGGCCTCTACAAGGTGACTATGGAAATAGAAGCAGATCCCAATGCAGCTGCAGAGAAGATAAAATGGCACAACAGGAGGGATGAGGCCTATGGTCTCTTGTGTCTGAGTATTTCTACAGACCTCCTTTTCCATCTTGATGTATTGACATCACCGAATGAAGTATGGGAGAAGCTTACTGATATTTTTGGAAATACATATGAGATGAGGGGACATCAAATCGAAAATGAAATTATCTCCCTGAGTCCAAATAGCTTTGAATCACTGCAACTCTATTTCTCCAAGTTCAAAGCACTTGTTTTGTAGCTAAAACAATGTGGGATCGAAAAGAAGGATGATCAGCTGGTCTTGGCCATTCTCTAGAAGCTTGGCCCTAACTATTCAGTGTTTGTTTCAACCTTCTATGCCACAAAGTTGACAGCTCGAACGTGGAAGATGCCTAGCCTTGCAGATTTCATGGAATCTCTCACACAAGAACAGAACAAGCTAGTGATGATGGGCACCATCAAACCATCCAAAGACCAAGCTCTAGTTGCTAGATATTCTAAGGTGGATTCAAAAAGCAAAAAGAAAGCTAAAAATCCACCTGAGAAAAAGAGAGACAAGAACAAGTCTCCAGAGGAGCCACAAGGTTCCAAGAAGAACTACCAGAAGAAGAAAAACAAAGGAGAAATGAGCAAGTGCACATACTGCAATAAGGGAAATCACACTGAAAGCTCTTGTATGAAGAATCAAATATACATGCTGACCCAACTCCTGGAGAAGAATGGCATCTCCCTTCCAGACAGCTCAAAGAAGAGAGAAGGAGGATCAAGTTCAGATGACAGAGAGAGAGTTCATGCATTGGTTGCTGGCACATCAAGCTCACCCAGTTTTATCATTGATTCTGGAGCTTCAAGACACGTGGTTTTGACCAAGGAGGAATTCTCCTCACTTGACATGTCGAAAGGACCACCTATAATACTGGGAGATGACTCTCTCACTGAAAGTTTGGGAAAAGGGAGGATTTATCTTGATCATGGTCAGTTCAGCAATGTATTGTATGTTCCTAGTCTTGCCTCCAACCTCTTATCAGTGTACCAGATGACTCACACCGGGTCTCCAAAGAAGGTCATATTATCCCCTGATGAAGTTGAGATCACAGAGATCTCAAGTGGTAAAGTCATTGCAAAAGGAGTTGCAAATCATGCTCAAAAGGTATACATGTTCTTACACTTCCTACCCTACTCAAACCCCTCTGCTCTTCTAATTCATGCTAATGAAGCAAGCAAGATTTGGCATGAAATATTTGGCCACCTAAATTACAAGTATCTTTCTGATATTAGTGAAAAAGAGATGTTCATAGGGTTTCCCAAGATAAAATTTTCCAAAGGAGTCTGCCAAGGTTGTATCCTAGGAAAACACCCAGAGCATAAATTTGAGAGAGCTAATCATGAGAGAACCTCTGCACCCCTCGAGCTGATCCATAGTGATGTTGCTGGCCCATTCTCTCATATGTCCATGATTCAGGCCAATTATGCATTGACTTTCATAGATGACTTTTCCAGGTATTGCTGGGTTTACTTCTTGAAACACAAGTCTGAAGTTTTTGGCCTCTTCAAAGTCTTTAGGGCTTTGGTTGAAAACCAGTCTGGGATGAAACTCAAGGTCCTCAGATCTGAAAATGGTGGTGAGTATGTCAATTCTGAGTTTATTAATTATTGTGTAGATGCAGGTATTCATATGCAGCATTCTATCCCTTACACACTACAACAGAATGGTGTTGCTGAGAGGAAGAACAGATCACTGAAGGAGATGGCAACATGCATGATGGATGCCAAAACTTTGCCACCAAAGTACTGGACCGAATCTATCAACTATGTAGCCTATATCCAGAATAGGGTTCCTCATAAATATCTTTATGTTATGACTCCTTTCGAAGCATGGAGTGGGCACAAGCCAGATGTGACCCATTTTAGAGTTTTTGGCTCAAGGGCTTGGGCGAGAATTCCAACAAAAAAGAGAAAGGCTTTGCAGCCCCAAAGCCAAGAGTGCCTATTTGTTGGGTACTTTGAAGATTCAAAAGGGTACAAGCTAATAAATTTTATCACAAACAAATCCTTCATTGAAAGGTGTGTTCAGTTTCAAGAAGAACCCCATGCAGCAGTGGAAGTTGGAGAAACCTCTTCACCACCTGAACCTCTGAAAGTAAGTGAAGAGTTTGTTGAACATGCTGATTCTAATATGTCTGATAGTGATGAGTTTATTGCAGACCATAACAGCCCTACAAGGCCAAAATGGACAGCCAAGACACTACATGTAGCAAGAGAGCTAGCTAGGGATCCCAATGACCCAAGGAGGACTAGATCTCAATTTGAGAGTGGTCTGTGCATGAAGGATCCTATGTTTGCTGAGAAATTATATTTGATGGTGGAATCAGATCATCAAACATATGAATAAGCATCAGGAGATCCAAGATGTCAAGAATCCATGAAGGAATATTTCAGCTCACTCCAGAAGAGTAACACATGGGAGCTAGTGGATCTTCCCCCGGGGAGGAAGTTATTTCAGTGTAAGTGGGTCTACAAGACCAAAATTGCTGCTGATGGCTCAACTCTGAAGTACAATTCCAGATTGGTATCCAAGGGCTACTCATGGGTTCATGGCATAGATTACAATGACACCTTTGCACCAGTGGCAAAGATGGACTCCATCAGGCTAGCCTTAGCCATTGCAGCCTCAAAGCAATGGGAGGTACATCACATGGATGTAAAATGTTCCTTCCTAAATGGAGATATCAATGAAGAGATATATATTCAGCAGCCTCAAGTATTTTCTACTAACCCTTCTCGTGTGTGCAGGTTGAGAAAGTCATTGTATGGGCTAAAGCAAGCCCCCAGGGCTTGGTATGCCAAAATTGATAGCTTCTTGCTATCACTGAATTTTGTTTAGTGCAAATCAGATCCAAATGTATATTTGAATTTAATTAATGGTTCATTAATGATCATTGTGTTATATGTTGATGACCTCCTCATTACAGGAAGCTCAAAGGATGAGATTGCTTCCTTGAAGGGTGCAATGAACCAAGCCTTCTCCATGACAGATTTGGGGCTCTTAAGCCAATTCTTGGGGCTTGAGATTGCTCAAAACAAAGCTGGAATCAAGATGCACCAGTCCAATTATGCCTTGGATTTGCTGAACAAATTCAAAATAAAGGATTGCAAACCAAGCAAGACTCCTTTCCTTTCAGGAGTGAAGCTGGAAGAAGCTGATTCTTCACCTATGGTAAACAATACACTGTATAGGAAATTGATTGGATGTTTGTTGTATCTTACACATACTAGACATGATATTTCTTATGCAGTAAGTGTGGCTTCTAGATACATGGATAAGCCTCATGATATTCATTGGAAAGCAGCCAAAAGGATCCTTAACTTTGTTCAAGGAACAAGGACACATGGGATCTTCTATAAAGCAAAATATGATCTTGATTTGATTGGATTTACTAACAGTGATTGGGTAGGTGATAGAAAAGATAGAAATTCCACATCAAGATATGTGTTCATGCTTGCAGGAGGGCCAATCAGCTGGTCAATCAAGAAACAGAGTGCCATTGCACTCTCATCTACAGAAGCAGAGTACAGAGGAGTTGTTAATGCAGCAACTCAATGTTTATGGTTGCAGGCCTTACTTGGAGAGTGTGGCTTCGAATTAGAGTACTCAACTACCATCTACTATGATAACCAGAGTACCATTCAAATCTACAAAGATCCATTTCAGAAGGAGAGAACCAAACACATTGAGATCCATATGCACTACATCAAAGAGCTTGCGCATGATGGCACCATTCACCTACTCTTCTGTTCATCTTCAGAACAAGTAGTTGATATCTTCACCAAATAATTTTTTGAGAAGACCTTCAGCAATCTCAAATCACTGCTGGGGATTGTTGATCATGCTGTGAAGCATGAGTGAAGACAATATTTCTAAATTTTGTTTTACAATCCATGTTTAAGGGAGGATTTTTCCATGTGGTTTTTGCCTCTTTCCTTGTTTAAATGGACATGCAGTATGTAAAAGGATGACTAAGACTTGTTGCTAGGCCCTATAATTTTTTGATATATTACTCATAAGTCAGGCTTAAGGGGGGGTGTTAGAATAATCAACCCATAGTTAGCTACCTTAGACATTAATTTCATTATTTTTCTCTTATTTTCCTAGTTCATGTGTCCCACCTTGTGCAAGTTGTCATTTACCTATCCATAGTGGTCAAACTTGCCTTATTTGACTCATGTAGCACTTGGGAAACCTCAAGGAATCAAATCTGCTTTATTCCTGGCCTCCTAAGCGCCCTTCTACTTTTTCTGCTTTATTCCCTACTTTTTCAGTGTTTTAAGGCAAATGGAAAAGCTTGACTAGGTGAGGTTGACTAGTTTTTTGTCCTACACATCCTTCACTCTTTTCTCCTTTGAAAATCATGTATGAGTTGTCATTCCATCACTCTTTAGCTTGCCTAAGTGCTTTTTCCAATTTGTGAGCTCCATGACTGATTTGGAAACTACTTTATGCACCTATGGGGGATTTGCTTATTTTTAGTAAGCTTGCTTTTGACTAGATTCGAATTGCCTCCTCATGCATTCAAATCCCTTGTGTAATTATTTAATGCAGCAACCTATTATGTTATAGGGTTGGCTATTGTACACTGAGTTAATACAGTTTAGTGTTCAGCTCCATTTTCAGTCTCTTTTGTGAGTGATTTTGCATGTTCAATTGATAATTGTTGTGAGTAAAATTAATCTATCACTGGGTTCAATTTCCACAACTATTGTGAGGAAGTTTACATGGTTTTCTCCTTTATGGTTTCCCCAAGGAAAATATTTGTGTTTTTTGTATCTTCTATATCGTATGCATCTTGTTGTGCTTATTATTATCTCAGATAAAAATCCTAATCAGATTGAATTAGATTAGAAAAACTAACATTTATATTCTTGAGAATCCATGAATTAATGTTGTGAGAGGTTCTATGATAGCATACAATAGGTGGGGCTCTTACTGCACACATTGGTAAGCATTGTAAAGGTTAGATTTTTTTAGGGAACTGTGGATCAGTCAAGGCAAATTCCTTCCTTATTTTGTGTGGGGTATTTCGAAGGAGTTCCATGGACGTGATGGCCTAGTAAGATCCCTCTAGAGCTCTAAATGAAATTTTTCACTAAGAATAGCAATCAAAATGGGTTGTGGGTTGAGTGAGAGAATCTTGTAGGTTTTTCTTTCAGCCTGTTCACCTATTGTCCAGCTTGGGGGTGACCTCTTAGCATAAATAGTATATGTTGGATGGATTTCCTATGCTTGGGTGTAAAATCGCTCTTACATAACCAATTTCTTGGACATTCTTTGTTTAAAGATAATTATTCTTTTGTAGTCTAATCTACAATGTTTTAATTGATGCCTGTAATGATTATGCTTGTAATTACATGTTATTTGTGTGTGGTTTTAGTTTATTTCCACTGTGTGTTTTAATTTACATATATGCACATGCATTTTAGATATTATAAAGTCACAGTTATGGTTATTGGGTGAAACTTAGAGGCCTCAATTTAGTTAATGTCTCCTTTATCGGTCAGATTATGGGATGGGGATGTTACATGATGCATGTCTTCAAGAACCTAATTTACTCTTTTAGTTTGTCCATATTTTTGTGTATCATAAGCAATTATAAAGTTCAACTGTATACCCAAATATACAAAACGTATTTTCCATAAATTTGATATTCCAGTCTGAAATGATTGCCTTTGAAAACCTGTGCTATCTGAAAATTTCCTTCATAAAATATTTTCAATGGAATCCATTTTATATGTGGATTGAAGTGGTATAAAATGTGTTTCCTTATACATTTATCCACCACAACCATGATGGAATTATGTTGTCACACAGTCATTGGAAAACCTATAGTAAAATCCATGTAAATTACTTCACATTTCTATTTCAAAATTGGAAAAGGATGCAACTTGTTTGGTGTTGATGCTCAACACTCACTCATTTTCATTTCATGCATCTTAAGATATAATCAGCAATAGCATTTTTCATCTGCAACCAAGATTTTTGTTTCCTAGATGTAGCAATTGTTTTCTGGTATCCTAAGTGACCAAAATATGGCATTTTATGGATTTCATCCATAACACTATTCCTAAAATATGCCATATTTGGAATATAAACTCTATTTTTATATGTACAAATTCCATCCTCTTCTAAATGAAACCCTTCATACCTATTTTCGAAATTTTTTTGTTTTAATTTACCTTTTATTTTCACATATAGTTCATTTTCAACAAGATAATTAACAATTTGTTACCTTAAATATGATTGGAAAGTATTAGTGGTTTCCACATGCATTTCATGAACCTTTCTACTAAGTGTATCAACCGCTTTAATTTCCTTACCCTTTATGTGTTTTATTTTGAAATCAAATTCACATAAAAAGTGCATCCATCTATCTTTATTGGCATTTAATGTTGGGGGTTCAAGCAAATATTTCATACCAAAGTGATATGTTCTTTAGTCAAAATTTCTACCCATTACATAGTGTGTCTACATCTTGAAGGCATGCACTATGGTTGCATGTTATAAATCATGGGTAGGATAATTCTTTTCATTATATTTCAATTATATAGATTCATAACACATCACATGATTATCTTCCATAAGAAATCCTCCAATTCCATGTTTACATGCATCCATACACACCACAAAGTCTTTTTCTGGGTCTACAATTTTCAGGATTGGATCACTTATGAGAATATTCTTCAACAATTGGAATCTTTCTTCACATTTATGTGCTCATTCAAATTTTATTCCCTTATTTTTCGAAGAAGTGATGGGGTGTGCAACCTTAGATAATCCTTCAATGAACCTCCTATAAAAACCAACAAGGGCCATAAAATATCTCACGTCTATCACATTCTTTGGAGTTGGCCAATTCATAATCAATTCAATTTTTTTCAATTCATTGATATTCCTTCCTCTAAAACAATGTGACCCAAATAATGATTTTTATTTTTATAAAAGTCACATTTTCTTAGATTTACATACAATTTATGTCCCTTAGCAGTTGCAAATCCATTACCAAATGTTATTCATGATACTCTTCATTCCTAAAGTAAATAAGAACATCATATAGAAAAAAAAAGCACAAACTTGTGGAAATATCTACTAAAAACACTATTCATGAGACATATGAAGGTAGTTGGTGCATTAGTGAGACCAAATGGCACAACTACAAATCCATAGTTTCAATACCTTGTTCTAAATCCTATCTTGTGAATTTATTATTCTATGATTATTACATGATGGTATCTAGACCTCAAATCAATCTTCAAAAATAGTTTTTCCCCTCTCATTTGATAAAAAAAAATCAATTTGAGGCAATGGGTATTTCTTTTCACCGTCACTTATTCAGTTGCATGTAATCAATACATAACCTGATTTTTCCATCTTTATTTTTGACAAACAACACGAATTCTCCCCATGGAGACACACTTGGACAAATATACTTATTTTACAACAATTCTTGCAATTGCATTTTTAGCTCTAATAATTCTAATGTACTCATTATGTAAGGTGTCTTAGAAATAGGTACAAATCCTAGCACACGAGCAATTGTGAAATCAATGTCGCTCTTTGGAGCAACTCCTGACACTTCATCCAAAAATACATGCATGAATTCTTGGAGCACATGATAGTCCTCTAACCTAGGAATTTCATTCTCTATTTTATCCAAAACATGGGCTACATACAAATGAAAACATTCCTTACATAATTTCTTCAGTCAATGCATGGTAGAAATCTGCATAACAGAAACTTCCTTTAGAATGCCTTTTAATACCCTTGGGTTTCCTTCCTCATCAATGCGTTCACATTTTTTATTGTAGGAGTCAATTTTAACATGGTTTTTCTACCATTGGATTTTTTCTTTGCATTCTCAACTCGTATTTTCTTTCCCTCGGCATCTATCTTAGCTTCTTAGGGATCATATGCATCATCCATGATGAGGATTCTCTTGGCCCAATCAAGACCAAGGGTTTCCAAATTAGACTATATTGAATGATGAATATTAATTGGCTTTGATATAATTTTGAATCTACAAAATTGTTCATATAAACACATTCATTTTATTTATCACATCATTGTAAAATCAAAAATCAATTTTCATGTATTTTGGAAAATACCCATATCTACATTTCTTGTCAAATTATGGCTACATGTACTTTTTTAGCGATTTATAGAAACATATGAATCACCAATTCAAAATTTGACTATGTACAATATTCCCCTATGGAAAATATTTCCAACAACTATATGTATGCCAAATTCTAAATTCTTAGTACAAAGTTACAGCCCTAAAAAATATCAAATTTGCTTAGTTCTGCAATTTTCTTGTAGGTTCATTAAACTCTAGAGGCCAACTTTAGAAACATTTAGAAGACAATTTATGGAGAACTAGAATAGCTTATCTATTGTCCTAGATAATACGTATCACCTATATTACTCAACAAATTTCCTCTCTCTGATGATACTCCAATCACTTTCTATAGAATTATTGAATTGACTACTTTTTCCTCTTTCCACTTTCTCTAAACATAGAAATTTTTTTGGTTCTATAACACCCATTCATATTCCACAATTTTCCCAATTTTTTATATTTTTTCAGTAACTGTGGTTAAACTCCAAAACCAAGTTTGTATATCTATAAAAAATGGGTGGTAAAGGGGGTTTCCCTTTTGTGACCTCCCTGTGTCCTTGTAGGGTTGGTCGAGGACATCACCCCTTTTTTGGTAAATCTTTTAATTGCACACAATCTAGTGCATAATAATAGTGTCACTTTTTAATGATATTGAAGGGTCCTAGCATGTCCTTACACGTGAATGTTGAGGTGTTATACAGGTCTAACTTGTCACCCCCTGACGTGATCAAGACACCCCCCCACTGGATGCCAAGTTACCATACCATTTGACCTTGGGAATCAATGGTTTCCCATTTCGAAAATTGGTAAGAAATCTCTATGAAAGTAGTTTTAGAAAATATATAGGGTATACATTGTCAATCAAAGGACAACACGTGGTTAAGGAGGTTTTATCCCAATGACTCCTTTGCCTATTGTTAACCATCATGCACATTGCTGATGCACTATAATACATGGTCCTCCATCTCCCTCATTGTGCTATGGTCAAATATTCATACACTCACTACTAACCAGCATTCACATTTCCCATTCACTACCAACTACTACCAGTAATCTTCCATGATGCCCAACAATCAAAGATCCATCCGTCAAGCCATTGGCTCGTTGCCTCTAGTCGCGGGGTATGTTGGGTATAGCACTAGGGTGTTAACCTCTTACAAGCCCCTAGTTGGATTCTAGTCCTTAGGAACTAATGTGGCTGGTCCACATCATACTTTAAACCCATGTGGCTCCTCCATGTCACCCATTCATGTAGAACAGGTGGGGCCCACTTAAAAATTACCAAATTTTGTTAAGTTTTGAATTTAAATAAAATATCAATTCATCAATAAGGGTATTATTACCAAATTAATGTTGTCCCCTTGTATATCACTTAATAAAACCTAATATCCAAAAAAGCATTTTCTAATTTCTTATTTATTCCTAACCCATACAACTCTAGTATTGCAACCAATAGCTGTAGTACCACTCTGTAACCTCCCCTTCAACCAATCCAACTAGTATGAGGGGATATTAACTAAATGTAGGATTCCAAATTTCACCCATAACCCTAATTATTAATTCCTAACAATAAAAATATGTCTGGAAATGCATAAAAAAATACATAATGTAAATAAAATATCCACATGCATATAGCATGCATGTGCAAGCTTAATCATTACAGACTTCAAATAAACATTGCAAATTCAAATACAAAAGAATATTTATCTTTAAATAAATAATATCAAAGCAATTGGTTCTGTAAGATAAATTTTCCACCCAACTGTAGGAACTCTATCCAACATATACTATTTTTGTTGAGATACCACCCCCAAGCTGGGCTATGAGGCCACTAGGGAGAAGGAAGCACCTACATGATTCTCTCTCTCAACCCAAAACCTATTTTTCTCTCTATGCTTAGTCAAAATATCATCCAAATATCTACAGGGATCAAACTAAGCCATGATATCTATGAAACTCCATCCAACTACCCCACACAACATAAGGAAGCCATTTCCCTTCACTAATACATATTTCCTTTAGGAAATCCAACCCTTACAGCACTTCCTAGTGTGTGCAATAAGAGTCCAACCTATTGTATGGAATTGTATAACCTCATGCATCATTCATTCATGGATTCTTAAGCATCCAAAGTAGAAAAACTCAATGGCTAAAGGTTCCTATCTTTCCCAACCTTTATGCTCACCCACAACCATTTATTTTCCCTTCAAATTGGTTGGCTCACTTCAACTAACCCCGGTTCAATCCTTCCAACCCGACCAACAAAACCCAAGGAACTAGCCCAATGAGGCTTAACCCCATTGGAAACACTCGCAACAGAAGTGAAGTCCCACCTGAGATACAAATTAATTTAATCAAGGCACTAGAATGGATGGACGTAAAAGTTAGAACAAAATAAGTTGACATCTCTAATGATGATAGACCAAAAATGACAAGAATTGGAGATTACTGGAATGAGGAACAAACAACAGAAATAGTTAACCTACTAAAAGAATTTCAGGATGTCTTCACTTGGGATTATAAGGATATTAAAGTTTTAGTTCAAGAAATGGGTGAAATGAAGATTGACATACAACCTGATGCAAGACCAATAAAGAAACAACCATATAAACTCGCTCATAATATAAAGAGATAGTAAAGAAATAAATTGACAATATGTTAGCAGTGGGAATAATCTACCCCATTGACCATTTAGAATTGGAAATCCCAATGGTTGTACAACCAAAAAAGCATTACCTGACAAGATTGAGAATATGTGTAGATTTCCGAGAACTGAACAAAGTCACTCTGACAAACACATGTCTGACTCCTTTTGCAGATGAAATTCTCAATGAAGTCGCAAGGCATGAATGTTACTCATTTATAGATGGCTTCTTAGGGTATAATTAAGTACCAATTTCCAAAGAAGATCAAAATAAAACTACATTCGTGTGCATATTTGGCTCATTTTCTTAAAAAGTTATGTTGTTTGGTCTCAAAAATGTACCAGTCGTATTTTCAATAATAGTGGTTAAAGCATTCCAAGAATATATCAACAAAACAATGGATGTGTACTTTGACGACTGGATAATATACTCTATGCTAAAATATCACTGCAAATGGCTAAGGCTAATGCTAGAAAGATGTCAACAAATTCAACTATCACTTAATATAAAGAAATGTATCTTTGTAAGTCCTATAGGAGTCCTACTAGGTAATATTGTATGCAAAGAAGGCGTAGTAGGGCTTTGGCCCTTCCTACGTGCAGAAATGGCTACCTTCCATCTATAGGATGGAAGGATAGGGTTTCTTTGATGAAGGAAAAACCTACAAGAAAGGGGTTAGTGAACCATACAAAACCCTGCAATAAACCTGTTACAAAAATGAACAAATAACAACCCTGCAATGAAAATGTTAGCAAAAAACAAGCTATAAGCAACTAGATTAAACAATAAGAAAGCATTGACACCATTATACCTATGCTCTTGCTGGAATATGGGCCACCATGCCCTAGCTCAAGGTTCTACCTCTCAATGGAATGGGGATTGCCTAATGGAGAAAATGGAGCAAGTGGAGCTGGGAGGGTGAATGGCTTGAGAGAGATGGGTCTCATGGCACTCACACAGGCAGAGTAACGGTAGGAAAATGAGGATTTTTTTGAGAGTGATCCCCACCCTTGTATTTATATCCTTTTCTGAGGTTTTAGGGTTTTAATCCATTGTTCAAGGCTTTAGGCCCTTTTCGGCCATTCTTTAGCTCCTTTAGGGTTTTTAAGCTCCTTTTAGGGGTTTTAGCCCCTTTTTGAATGTTTTAGCCCTTTTGAGAGCTATTTAGGCTCTTTTATGGGGTTTTAAACCCTTTTTGGTTTTTTCGAGACTTTACAAGGGTGTGGGGGTCAATGAGGTTAGTGAAATAGATGTCTTTGTGTGGTGTAAGTCATGTAGAGATAATAAGGGGATTTTTTGGGTTAACAGATTTCCCCCTAATGTGTGAGGGTAGGAGCTCATCGTATGGATGTCAAACATCATAGGATTTTTTGGGGAGAGGTGGTGCTTCCTGGGTTGGGGCACGGTGGCTTTTAGTTTTTGTATTAATATGATTCCCATCAATGGGTGAGATACAAATAATTTGCGACATGTATATGGATGAGGCGAACATCCCCATGCTTGTAACGATGTCAAAAGAATAATGTGATCTAATCTCTAAAATGCAAGAGCCAATCATGTACAACTATTGTTACATAATGGTTTCCTCAATAAGAGGCTGAATACAATACTAATATGAAGAACTAATACATTGAACCCATGGAATTCTCACTTAATTTTATATCTTCATGATTGATGGTCTGCTGAATCTGAAATGGTACATAACTATAGGGACTCAGTGATGGAGAGTCAAAGTCTCTGTGGTACAATATGCTGTATCAATCATGAATCTATATCGAAGCATTGCTCTAGGGATTCTAAAAACTATCTCCAATGCAACTCAGAAATCAAAAGGGACGTGAACCTGTTTGGGTCCCTCAATAGATGCATCAATGTGCTAGAGCCAGGTGACATCTGGGGTCTTTGACCAAATACTGAATGGACCAATACCCTATACGAATCTCAACGCCGTGATGATGTAGTTGGAGTCGAGCACGAGAGACACAACCATCCTGAGAGGAACTAAGGACGCCTCTCAAGTGGTCCAAGGAACTCATCAATGATGTTAATGAAACCAAGATACAAGGACCTCTGGGTATATCCTCTGGAATATATGTGTTTTCGTTGATAGAGGGAGACCTGCAATTGACCAAGGTGATGGTGTTTCCATGAAAAGAAGCACGAGGGAGATAACCAAAGGTGTGAGACAATCTGGGGAGTGACACACTGAAATAGGGAACAGGGGCAGGGAGTCATAGGGGACTCAAACTTCCTTTGTTCGGAGTATGATGACAAGGCGAACCAGGAATAAAATTAAACTAACTCATGGGAAAGAGATCATAATTGTAATACTGGGGATGTAACTCCAAATGGGAAATACTTGGGGGAGGTAGTTACTTTTTGGTATTGATGGGATCCAAGGAAGACTTATTGCAAGATACTATGAACAAAGGTGACCCAAAGGGGGAATGTTGTTGAACTGTAATGTGTGGGGTGGTGTCTAAAGACACCATTGTGGTACGATCTTGTGGATTTTTGGCAAGCCCAAGAAAGTAAATGCTTGATGGTGCTTTCAATTTTAGAGAGTCTAAAAGCATGAAGAAGAATCCACTAGGGGATCATTTTCCTTGGTAGTATCCCATGCCCGAAAAAGGATAAAAGTGTACATAGGAGAGCTTTCCCATCCTTTACGGGATGAGAGACTTCTTTACCATTGGTAATCCAATAAGGCCAGAAAAGGTTAAAACTGTACTGACTGGATGGTCACTCAAATACTTTTACGGGCATGAACGAAGCCAAGTTTTCTCAGCAATCTTTTCTTTATGAGAAGACTGGAAAAGAGATTAAATACAACCCATGATGAGATTTTTCATAGAGTTTGGTCCCAATGCCCAAGAAAGCATAAAAGGATGCATAGGTAAATGTTCTTGGCTTGAGTGTGCCAAGGTGGTCATTTTCATATGGTAGTCTACATAGTCCATAAAAGGAGATAAACGAGACGATGTAGATGCCCTTTTCTATACTTTAATGAGTGGGAAAGGAAGCAGAGGAGCTCGATAATATTTTTATTCTTTTAGGAATCAGAAAATATTTTAACATAAAATATGGTATGGTCAACCGATCGAGGGGGCACTAATGGTGCCCCTCTTTCAGGACAATGGAAAGTGGTCCAATGGTAAACCATGCAGTATGGATGGAGCAGGTGGCTCTTGAACATACCAATACATGCACGATATGGATCACGACAGAGGCACATGAATCGATGTGGCAGAGGCACACGGGCTGAGGTGGCTCTTTGATCGAGGTCAAGTGAGTCTTGTGTGACTGACCTGTACCAACTTGGGGTGGATGGATTGGAATTTTAATTTTGGCATATGGGGACCACATCAAGCCATGTGTTTATGTGGTGCTCAATAATGGATGGATCCAACTCGGGCATTTCCATGTAGGACCAAGTGAAGATGTCACAAAATTCTTGGAAGAGTGCTTTGTAGGAAGCGATTTCTTCAGGAGAGTAGGATTCCCCCAGCATGATCTCCTCAACGATCTCAGGTTTGTTTGAGATGTTGATCTTAATTGTTGGCAATATATTGTCCATGTTTCCTTCTTCGAAAGCATCGAGTTTCGGAATGGGATTTTTGAACCAGTCAACGTTTCCATGAATGAAATCCTTTTTCTCAACTGAAAACTGATCCGATAGTGACAAAGGTCCTTCGAGGATGAAGAACAAGAAATGGTGCATGTTGTCCCAAGGGTATTCAAGAGCAGTTAAGGCTTCAAGTATCCCCTATTCATTTTAGAAGCAATGATGGGACATGTTGGAGGAGATGTCAATGACTACAGGGATAATTGGGTCTGTGGAACTGGACACCATGTAGATGGACATGGTATCTGAAGAAGGAGGCGGGGGTTGGATTTCTTCAATGAGAGTGATCTTGGTTTAAATGTCATGTTGTTTAAGGTTAGCTAGATCTGCTCAAAACTCAAACAAGTCCTGGCAGTGGCGAGAATAATGTCCATACAATATGCAAAGGGCAGAAGCATGGTTCGTTCTTAATGAATTCTTTTTATTTGTCAGTCCACTTGGGAGCTCAACCACAGGGAGGTTTTCTATTGTATCCATGGAATCTAAATGTGTTTGGATAATGGGAATTTTAGGATAGTTTTGAACTGCATGGCCCTGTTCATCGCACGCGATGCATGGCAGGATCTGCATGGGTTCAATTGTTGTTGTCATGTTTTTTCCCTTGGCCCATTTTGGGTGGGGCATAGTAGGTGTAGTTGCAGTGGTTGGCTTGTACGGACAAGGTGGGGGATGTGATTCAACTGAAATGGGTTGAACAAGGGTTAACACTGTTGATGTATTTGTAACATCAGAATGTATTCATCTATGTATCTTATGTATTGTAACCCGATTTTTATCTGGGATGTATCTATAATGTAATTGAGTCATGTTGTCATGCCCTGATGTTCCAATTGAGAGAATCAATAAAGTAAACAAGTCATGTCAAGTCATAGTGGGTAACCCTCTGATTGTCTAAGGGTTAAAGTCCTTGCAGTTCCAGGGCACTAGGGTTATTAGACTCTCCTCGTAGAGGTCGGCCCTGGTAGGGTTTTAGTCATGTCGGGATTAGTATAAATAGAGAACTAGAGTCTCTATTTATCACAAAACTAATCCACACTCAAGTGTAGCGCATAGTTGAGGAAGGAGAAGACACTGGGGCTAGATAAGAAGAAGATTACTGCTATCAGGAGATCACTTACTATTTTGGGGATTTTACTATTTTGGTGCTGATTCTATCTCTGAGGAAGTTGCGGGGTTTTCTCCATTTATGGTTTCCTCGAGGATAAACACTGTGTTCATTGTCTCTTGTGTTTGATTTTTGTACTTGTTATTCTCTCAGTAAAGATGCTAATATAATGCTATCTTAATGATGAAATTCTAACATGGTATCAGAGCTAACCTGAGAAGAAGACATTGTGCAGTTGTGGGAACTAGGGATTCCTAGTTTGCAGATATTCCTCCACATATTTTCAGCAAAAGTAAGCGGGTATAACTCTCCTCCCTAGGGCACATCTTTCTGTTGAAGCAAAATCCAATTCTAAGGTTTTTCAGTTTTGGACCTAACACTGTTGATAGAAATTAGGGCTTTTCACATAAGAGGAATTTTTCAGTGAGCCCAGGATTGGATTGATCTCCTCCCCAAAATTGAAGTTAGGGATAAATTTCAAGGAATTTGGATGAACAGATCTCCGAAATAGAAAAACCCTAATTTGCTACTGAACCGGCACTGCAAGATTTCAGCTCAAGTTTCAGATTTGACATCTTGAACCTGGTAAGATCTAAATCTTTTGTATTTCCATTTAAGGTTCTTAATTTAAGATGTCTCATCATACCAAGCTTGATGAAAAGCTTGAGGGAGATGATAACTTCTGAGCGTGGAAGTATAGGATCTCCCTTGTCTTGGAAGAGAATGAATTAGACTCCTATATCAATGAGGAGGTTCTAGTTCCAGAGGGAGATGAGGCTAAGGCCTTGCATAAGAAGAATTTGGTTATGGAAAAGAGAATCATTGTTGATTCTATCAAGGATCATCTCATACTAGAGGTGTCCTCCCTTAAGACACCTAAAGCTATGTTTGATTCCCTAACCAAATTGTTTGAAGGCAAGAACATTAACAAGAAGATGACCTTGAGAAACCAATTGAAGAATGTGAAGATCCAAAATGCTGAGACTATTCAGTCTTACTTTAAAAGGGTTTCTCATATCAAAGAGCAGCTAGAAGCAGTAGATGAAGAAGTGGAAAATGCAAAGATTGTGATGACCACCTTGAATGGTCTCCCTAGATCATGGGACTCTTTCATTCAAGGAATCTATGCCAGAAAGAAGTTATTCAAGTTCAGCAGGTTATGGGAATAATTCTCTCAAGAAGAATCCAGGATAGCAGCTCAAGAAGAGAAGATGGGTAGTGAATATCAAGCCCTCATAGTTCACTCCAAGAAAAATAGGAGGAGCAATTATCACTCCAAAGGTAATACCTCACGCTCTAGAAAATATCTAAATACCATTAGATGTTACACATGTGATGAGAAAGGTCACATATCCAAATTATTCCCTAACAAAAGAAATCTAAGGAAGAAGGGAAACAAGAGAAGACATCATGCCCATGCTGCAGAGGATGATGAACCTTCCACAAAAAGAATCAGACAAGAGAGTGATGACTCTTCAAGTGAGGATGAATATGTTCTAATCTCTGCTCTCACGGGAACTGGTTCACATGGAAGCAATGATTGGCTTATAGATAGTGGTGCTTCCAAGCACATCACGGGATTCAAAGAATCATTTGTAAATCTATCTGAACGTGAGTCACCTCACAAGGTGAAACTTGGGGATGACAACCAGTATCCAATAAAAGGTAGTGGTGAATCCTTATATAAACTAGACTCTGGAAAGTATTTGAAGATGAAGAATGTATTATTTCTTCCAGGACTAAAGAAGAACCTCCTATCCATATCTGCATTGGATGCAAGAGGAATGAGGGTTGCTTTTGTAGATGGCCAAGTTCTTATGTGTCCAAAAGGAAAGAATTTTGACAATGCAATTGTGATCGGAGAACAAGAAGGAGGCCTATACAAGTTGAAGGGCCAACCAAATCAAGCTTTGGTTCATGACACAGTAGAACCAAATGAACTATGGCATAGAAGGCTTGCACATGTGCATTACAGAGCACTACCACTTGCAAGCAAAGCTATTGAAGGTCTTTAAGAAATACAAGCAAAACATGAAGGGGTCTACAAAGGATGTGCAAAAGGAAAGAATAAAAAGAAGACATTTCCAAGTAGCGAACGTAAAGCAAAAGGAATCTTGGAAATAATCCACTCCGATGTATGCGGACCAATGTCATCAAGCTCACTAAGAGGGTATGTGTACTATGTTTCTTTTATTGATGAATTTTCTAGGAAGACATGGATTTACTTCATGAAGAATAAAGATGAAGTGTTTAGCAAGTTCAAGGAATTCAAATCCTTGATCAAGAACCAGACTGAAAAGAATATCAAGACTTTTCGATCAGACAATGGTGGAGAATTCACTTCAAATGAGTTCAAGGAACTATGAAAGGACTCAGGGATTAAGAGGGAGTTGTCCACTCCTTATAATCCATAATAGAATGGGGTTGCAGAGAGGAATAATAGAACCATCATGGAAGCTGTAAGAGCTATGATTCATGATCAAGATCTTCCTATGCACCTTTGGGTAGAAGAAGCCAGAAGAGCAGTTTATGTATAGAACTGTACTCCACACAGAGTAATCGAGAACAAGACTCCTGAAGAAGTCTTCTCCAGCAAGAAACCAGAAGTCATCCATCTCAGAATATTTGGTTGTACTATGTACATACACATTCCAAAAGAGAAGAGAACACAATTAGATCCTTCAGCAAAGAAGGGTATATTTGTGGGATACTCTAAAAGATCGAAGGCTTATAGAATGTACTTCCCAGGATTCAAAAATATTGACATTAGCAGGGATGTAACATTTGATGAAGATTCAGCCTACATAAAATCTAGAAAGAAACCTACTGAAGAACCTGAAGAAGCAGAAGCTCCCAGAATTCATGATACAATCATGAACGAAGAAACTCAAGAAGAAGATCGATCTTTTGAAGAACTAGAAAGACCTATAGATCCACCACAGGAGAAGAATCCTTAGAAGAGGAAACCTGCTTGGGTACGAGAGATTATCCAAGGTGCAGAATGATATGGGGTTCTAGAAGAGAATCTCAAAGAAAGAAAGAGGACCAGATCCTGTTCCAGTTATGTAGCTTTACTATGTGACTTCATTGATAAAGAACCTTCCGAGTATGAAGAAGTGGAATAATGGAAATAATGGAAGGATGCGATGATCAAAGAGTATCAATCGATCATGAAGAATGATGTTTGGGATGTTGTCCCAAGAGCAGAAGGAAAGTAAGTAGTAACTTCCAAATGGATCTACAAGATCAAGCATGATGCAGATGGTAGCATTGAAAAGTATAAGGCAAGATTTGTGGCTCAGGGTTTCTCCCAGAAAGAAGGAATAGACTATGAAGAAACCTTTGCACCTGTATCTAGATACACTTCCATTAGATCGGTACTTGCTATGGCTACAGTGATGAAATGGAAGATACACCAAATGGATGTCAAGACTGCTTTCTTGAATGGTGTAGTAGAAGAGGAAGTGTATGTAGAATAGCCACTCGGTTTTGAGACACATGACAGGGAGTCTCATGTGTGTAGACTAAAGAAATCCATGTACAGTTTGAAACAGGAACCCAAGACATGGTACGGCAGAATTGACAGCTTTCTATCTAGTTTGGGCTTTAACAAGGGTAAAGCAGATTTCAACCTTTACTACAAGGTGGAAGGTGGAAACCTGGTGATATTTATACTATATGTAGATGATCTGTTTGTGATAGGTATGAATGGGTTGATTGTTGATACAAAGAGAAAGCTTGCTGCTGAGTTTGAGATGAAGGCCTTGGGAATGATGCTTTATTTCCTAGGTATGGAGGTGTGGTAGAATACAGATGGAATCTTTCTTAGACAAGGAAAGTATGCAGTAGAGATCCTAAAGAGATTTTGGATGATGGACTGCAAGGCATTGACCACACCTATGGCATCAAACCTAAAGCTATTAAGTGATTCTTCATCAGAGACAGTTGATGTCACGATGTATCGTCAGATGATTGGTTCCTTGATTTACTTGACGAACATGAGACCAGATATTTGCTTTGTTGTGAACACCTTGAGCCAATACTTGACAAATCCGAGACATGTTCACTTGACTGCTACAAAGCATATTCTGAGGTACCTGAAGGGTATGGTTGATTAAGGGCTCAAGTATAAGGCTGATCAAAGGATTAACCTAGAGGGTTATGTTGATTCAGATTGGGCAAGCAGTGCAATCAATAGGAAGAGCACTTCAGGGTGTTGCTTCAGTATGGGATCAGGTGCGATCTCATGGTTTAGCAAGAAGCAATCCTGTGTGGCACTGAGTACAACTGAAGTAGAGTATGTTGCAGCCTGTTCAGCTATTTGTGAGGTAGTATGGCTGAGGAAGCTACTATATGATTTGTTTGATCTCCAGTTAGATGCTACTTGTATATACTGTGACAATTAGAGTTGTGTAAAGTTGTCAGAGAATCCAGTATTCCATGACAAGTCAAAGCATATTAAGATCAAGTATCACTATATCAGGGATATGGTGCAGAGAGGAGTAGTGAAGCTCCAGTATGTTGCGACAGATGAATAGATAGCTGATGTGTTGACTAAGCCATTGGCTAAGGTGAAGTTTGAGTACTTTAGGGAGAATATTGGTGTTCTCCAGATCAAGGTTCCTCCCAAGAGGAAGTGATGTGTTCGTGCTGTGCCCTTCTGACATGGTGAGAGGATTGGTTCCTTCCATGGTCAGATGTAAGTCCTGTGCCATTCTGACATGGTGAGAGGATTGGTTTCTTCCATGGTTGGATGTAAGATTTGTGACATGGTGAGAGGATTGGTTCCTTCCATTGTCAGGTATATTTGGATGCCACATCCAGCATGAAAAATGGTTGGCTCTGTGAAGACACATCTAGTATGAAAAAGGACTAGCTCTATGTAGATGACACATCCAGCATGAAAAAGGGCTAGCTCTTTGGAGGCTCATCTAGTATGAAAAAGGACTAGCTTTGAGTAGCTACCACATCTAGTATGAAAAAAGACCACCTCTGTGATGCCTCATCTGGTATGAAAAAGGACCAGCTCTGTGATGCCCTACCTAGTATGAAAAAGGACTAGCTCTGGGAAGGCTCATCTAGTATGAAAAGGACTAGCTCTGAGTAGCTGCCACATCTGGTATAAAAAAGGACCAGCTCTGTGATGCCTCATCTAGTATGAAAAAGGACCATCTCTGTGATGCCCTACCTAGTATGAAAAAGAACTAGCTCTGGGAAGGCTCGTCTAGTATGAAAAAGGACTAGCTCTGAGTAGCTGCCACATCTGGTATGAAAAAGGACCAGCTCTATGATGCCTCAACTGGTATGAAAAAGAACCAGCTCTGTGATGCCCTACCTAGTATGAAAAAGGACTAGCTATGGGAAGGCTCATCTAGTATGGAAAAGGACAAGCTCTGAGTAGCTGCCTCATCTGGTATGAAAAAGGACCAGCTCTGAGATGATACATCTAGTATGAAAAAGGACTGGCTCTGTAGAGGTTCCTATGATGAGAAGAATCAAGAGATAGCACATGTGATGATGCCCAGTGATGATCCAGATCCAGTGATGATGATCCAGATCCAGTGATGATGATCCAGCAGTGATGATCCAAATCGAGTGATGATCCAAATCCAATGATGATAGCCAGTGATGATCCAGTAGTGATGATCCAAATTGAGTGATGATCCAAATCTAATGATGATAGCCAGTGATGATCCAGATCTAGTGATGATGCCTCATGATGATCCAGATCCAGTGATGATGCTTCATGATGATCCAAATCGAGTGATGATCCAGATCTAGTGATGATGTCCCATGATGATCCAGACCCGATGACTTGAAGATGAAGATGACTTGAAGACGAAAATGACTTGAAGACCTGAGATGCAGATGATGAGATGATCTAGTTGATACAGAGAAGAATACCAGTGCTGAAAATTGTATTGAAATAATACCTTCCTAGTTAAGAGGGAGTGTTGATGTATTTGTAACTTCGGAATGTATTCATCTATGTATCTTATGTATTGTAACCTGATGTTTATCCAGGATGTATCTATAATGTAATTGAGTCATGTTTTCATGCCCTAATGTTCCAATCGAGAGAATAAATAATGTAAACAAGTCATGTCAAGTCATAGTGGGTAACCCTCTGATTGTCTAAGGGTTAAAGTCCTCGCAGTTCTGGGGCACTAGGGTTATTAGACTCTCCTAGTAGAGGTCGGCCCTGGTAGGGTTTTAGTCATGTCAGGATTAGTATAAATAGAGAACTGGAGTCTCTATTTATCACACAACTCATCCACACTCAAGTGTAGCACATAGTTGAGGAAGGAGAAGACACTGGAGCTAGATAAGAAGAAGATTACTGCTATTGGGAGATCATTTACTATTTTGGGGCTTTTACTATTTTGGTGTTGATTCTATCTCTAAGGAAGTTGTGGGGTTTTCTCCATTTATGGTTTCCCTAAGGATAAACACAGTGTTCATTGTCTCTTGTGTTTGATTGTTGTACTTGTTATTATCTCAGTAAAGATCCTAATATAATTCTAGCTTAATGATGAAATTCTAACAAACATGACCTGTGGTATCGGAGGTGAGGCCGGTGGATCAAGGTACCACACGGGAATCCCCAATGTGAAGTTGGGTAACTTTGAGGTAGCCATTATTGGCTTACTCATGACACCTGGTGGGGGGGATATGAAGGGAATTGTGTGGACTAGGGAGGAGCCGAAGTAACTCCCTGGTGATTGCATTTGGGGATGTGGTTGTGGCTATGGCTGTGCATGATGTTGCAGCTGTGAATGATGGTGCGGCTACTATTGGGGCTATGGATGCGGTTGATGTTTAGGTGCAGCAATGTTGGATGAGAGCATGCACAAATCCACAGTCTCGTTTGGCATCAACGATGGTGACACAAAGGGGAAGGAGGCCGTCATGGAGGTGTTGACAAACAACCCAGGGCCCACATTCAATAATGAGGGGGTGGATTTGTCATCGATGGTAGTGTCAACCGTAGGGATAACATTGGATGGTGTTGTTAGCCCTTGCGGATCATGATAAGTTAATTGGTCAACTATCACAATTTTCTCATCATGAGGGAACATCATGAGACGGAAAATAGTGGATGCTACGGCTCTCATGGCATACATATAGCTTCTTCCTAGGAGAAGGTTATATTCCAACAATGCATTGAAAACCTCTATGTTGATATGTACTATTTTCTCGGCTAATTTTATGGGGATGTGCAGAAGGATACCTTGGGATTTAGTGGGATGTCCATCATAATCCCACAAAGTAGTGGTGGATGGTTGCAGGATTGGGGAACCAAGTTTCTGCCAGAATAAGGTTGACATAACACATGTGGATTCCCCCTCATCAATGATGCACCAGTGTACGACCAGATTCCAAATTGATACTAGAATTTGGAAGGCAATAGTTGATGGCATCTGGGGTTCTTTGCTATCTGTGTCGAATGTGATCAACTTGGATTCAGAGGGGTCTACGGCACTGAGGGTGGCTAGTAAGGCCTCTTGTTGTGTTGGGAAATTTTTAAGCACCTCAAGAGTGGACATGGCCATAGGTGTTTGGGCCAAGTCATCAACAATGTTGTAGCTCACAGCAGCTCTAGCCGTGGTATTGTTGGAAACCCGTCGTATGGGAGGGCGTGGGGGAAAAAGGGGTAAGTGAATAGGTGTGTTGGTTGTTTTGGAGGTGGAGGCCGATCATGGGTTAGTGGGTTCATTTTTGGATCCATATTGGTTTCTCTTTGTCTGTAAATTAACCTCTTCGGTTGTCATGGCTAGCAGGTTGTGAACATTTGTTTCTGTTGGTGTAGGTGCAATAGGGGTGGTGGGATTGGGTTGGGGAGCAGGTGCAGTTGCTACCAGTCCTTGGAGAGGTAATGGGTTTTGGAGCACCATAAGTGGAGGACTCAGTGGCGTTGGGTTGGGTTGAGTTGGAACCACCGTATTGGTACCATGGTGAACTTCATTCTAAATGGCCTGCTTGGCATGATCCATGAAGGGGCATTCAAACGTATACTACTCGTAGACGTCACATAGTTTGCATGGTTGATTTGTGTGTAACGAAGCGTTACGTCTAGGTGGGTTTGGTTGTTGGGGATTTTGAGCTATTTAGTTCACCCCAACGTTGTTGGGAGGATTTGGTTGTTGACCCCCTCGCGGTTGGTTGTTGCCTCAATTCCTGGCTTGGTTGTTTCTGGCTTTCCCTTGTTGATTGTTGGGGGCAGGTTGGTTGGGATGATTCTGCTGAGAAAACCCTTGTCCTAAAGGTGCTAGCAGAGCTGGGGTGGGGGCTTGAGTGACTTGCACTAGTGGTGCATAGTACACTTGGGGGGTTGGTTCCACAAATCCATTCATCTATCATGAATATTTTTTTCCCAACCAAGTAGGTGCATAGGCCTGATGCTGTGGCATAGGTTGTGCATAGGAGGTTGTAGCTCCGGATTGAGACATCATTCTTGAATAGTTAGAATGTTGGTTTAGGTAGGAAACACTAGGGGTTTTTCTTGGGTGCGGTGGCATCATGGGTGGTGTCATGTGATGTTTTGTTTGGTGGGAAACATAGCCTATGATGCCATCCACGGCATGGGATGCCCCCAGTGCATCCCAATAGGAGGTTCCCACATGGGGAGCATCTGTAATGATGGTGTAGAGGTATCTAGACTGTGCATAAATGAGGTCAAAATGTTGGGCCTTCAATATGGCCTCTTCCTTTGTCTGGGGATGTTTTGAGGTGACGTCCTTTGCCATGGGTGGCATCAATGTTTTCAAGAACTATTCAAGGAAGATCCTATTGTTAACCTTGATCTTGCACAAGCTAGGATGTCAGATCCACTGATGGATGTGATCGGTTATGTGGGTCATAGTGTTATGGCAGCAAGATATCAAGATTTCCACCCCTTCATCATATATAACAAGGAGCTGGAAATACTACAGGAACATAAAGGCCAAGGAATTAAAGTTTGGGTACTTGGCTTGTGGTAGCTCAATGTACCACTTGGCTGCAGCACTTGTGAGGGTGTGTTGGAAAAGTCTAAGCCTGATCGAATTATCTATGATGTTATTTGATGAGAACCATAGGTGAAACGTCATTATATGATTTTGGGAGCAATCCCTTTCCTTCCCTTCAAATTTGGGGATGTTTAAGGGGAGCTTGGTTGGCATGGGAGGCCAAAAGGCTTGATGATAGATAGGTTCATTAGTTAATGTGGCCAAGTCAGGAAAGTTGAAGTGTTCCATGAAAGGGAAGTTTGACCCAAGGTTAATATAGGAAGGACTTGCAATGGTAGTGGGGTTGAAGAGAATATGATGTCCTTGCATTACCGAGGGTACTTGTGGCACAGTTGTGGATGGGCCACTACCCCCAGGTATGGTAAGTGGGATAGTGTGAGTAGAAGGGCAACTTCCCCCAGGTATGACAAGTGGGACAGTGTGAGTGGATGGGCCATTGCCCCGAGGTATGATAGGTGGTACAGTTTGACTGGTAAGTATAGATGGAGGTAGCTCAATTAGGACATACTGCATGGTAGTACTAGGACCACCTGGAAGGGTGTTGGTGGTAACTTGAGGAATTGACATGGGTCCACTGCCAATGGCCATTCCAGAAAGTGGATTCAGATTTGCACCAGCCATGGGGCTAGATGGTGCGATCTGTAAGTTTGGCTCAGATAGATATGAATTTGAGTCTGATTTAGAAGTTGGGTGGCCATCTGATGGTGTAGAGGGTTGTCAAGAATGGTTTCGACGATGTTGGTTCAAGGACCCGAATTGTGGTGGATCACCTCTTAGGTGTGAATAAGAGCATGGGGGATCAATTGTGTCTAGTTGGTAGATCAAATGGTGTAATCTGGTAATGACATTTTGGACCCTGGTTTCAGTGGCTTCCTATTGGATTTCAAGTGGTCACTCAAGAACTAAAACTGCCAGGAGACAGCGCTTGGATTTTTTCTCATAGGAGATCTAGTCAATTGGTGGGGGTCATTTCCCATTTCAATTGGCAATTCCTCTCAGCAGCCAGCTACTTTAGGGTTCCCGTGTTACTCCTCACAATTAGTTTTAGGGATGAGCCCAAGTATTTCCCATGGTTAAGGTAGTCAGGGACTTATGTCTTCAAAGACTGCAAATCTTTTGAATTAATGTAGATTGATATATTTTAATGGGTTCTCTTGACATCGTGAATCCAGTTTCATTGGATTTAGTGGTTTGAATGTTTAATGTATGAATTTTTTTCATTTAAATTTTTATTATTAGTTTGGTGACTCTTGGATCCTTAGGTCACTCTTCGAGTGCAAGGTCCATTAACAGGGAGGACACGAACGCCGTGAGCCCCCCTGGGCATACCACCCCCTCTACCTTCCAAGTCACCCATTTTTAGTGGTCTTAAGTAATAAAATATATAAGTTCCTATTACTATATGAGCTTGACCCTTCGTCTTATCCCAGAATACCCCGGAGGGTGATGACTGGGTAGAGGAGGAAGGGTTTCGACAAGAGGTTAATTTCCAATTCTTTACATGAAAAAAATGAATATTATGTTACAGTATTTGAGCTAAGTCCAACAATAGATGCATAAGCACTAACAACTAACCAAATCTATCATTAACTTGAACAATTGCTTGCAAAAACAGTTAAGCTGCTGGACAGTGGCGGCAAGGCAGCAATGACAGTACGAATAGCCAAAAAACTGAACACTAAGAGACAGGTCACATTAGAGGAAATTTAACCTCAAAATGGGCCTCCTAAAAATATTTAATAAAATAATATTTATTAAATTTCGAAGAAGAAAAGAAAAAACTTTTTTTTTGTTTGTATTTTTGACATATCTCCCCATGTTTTTACTCAAATTTCAATCAGGAGAGCTTGTTGGATGCGGAATTAAATTCCACATCCAACGAGTACCCAGTCGACATACTTTTTACAGACCATGCTACCCTAAAAACAAGAAATACCTGAAAAAAATGTGATGATGATGTCATCATCACATTTTTTCAGGTATTTCTTGTTTTTCGGGTAGAGTGGTTCGTCAAAAGTATGTCGAGTGGGTACTCGTTGGATGCGGAATTTAATTTTGCATCCAACAAGCTATCTCAATTGAAATTTGAGTAAAAAAATAGGGATATATGTCGAAAATATAAACAAAAAAAGTAGTTTTATTTATGATACCTATCCCCAAATTTATATTAAAAAAGTTTTTAAGACCTATACAATATTTCAAATTTAAAGAAATTTCATTGGCTAACACATGATGACATGGAATTTGAGTTAAATTTAAAAGGCCCATTTTGAGTTGAAATTTCCTCTAATGCCCTTTTCGCAGAAAATGGAGTGAGGGGATCGCTGATTTTTGCCCAAAATAGGTGACTGGGTCACTTAAAAACCAAAAATAGGAGCAACCGAGATCCCAAGAGTGAATTCTCTCTTTTTGAGCTGAAATGAGCGACTAGGTCATGTTTTTAAGCCCGATAAGACCGATTTGGCCCGTAAACTGGAAAGTGTTTAAAAATAGAGTAGGGAACAACCAACAATAATAGGTACTGTGGCCGAACAGGATTAGGTTGGCCTTAAGGGGGCTCGACTGGAAATGAAAATGACCAAAATAGAGATCTAAACTAGAAATAAATAGAAATCTAAACTAGGTTAACAAAATTTTGAAAATAAACTGTAAAAACCCAGGGATTCTTTGGGATGAACCTAGTATGGTCGCCAATCTGTAGTAGGGATTTGGTGCTTTCTACGTGAAAAAATGGATACCTTTCGTCTATAGGATGGAAGTATATGGTTTATTTGGTGAAGGAAAAACCTGCAAGAAAGGGGTTAGTGAGCCATACAAAACCTTGCAATAAACATGTTACATAAATGAACAAATAACAACCCTGCAATGAAAATGTTAGAAAAAAACAAGCTATAAGAAACTATATTAAACAATAAGAAAGCATTGACACCATTATACCTATGCTCTTGCTGGAAGATGGGCCACCATGCCCTAGCTCAAGGTGCTACCTCTCAATGGAATGGGGATTGGCTGATGGAGCAAATAGAGCAAGTGGAGGAGGGAGGGTGAATGGCTTGGGAGAGATGGGTCTCAAGGCACTCACATAGGCAGAGTAATGGTAGGAAAATGAGGAGTATTTTGAGAGTGACCCCCATCCTTTTATTTATAGCTATTTCTGAGTTTTTAGGGTTTTAATCCCTTTGTTAAGGCTTTAGCCCTTTTTTTGTACTTTAGGCCCTTTTTAGCCATTCTTTAGCTCCTTTAGGGTTTTAAGTTCCTTTTAGGGGTTTTAGGGCCTTTTTGGAGGTTTTAGCACTTTTGAGAGCTATTTAAGCCCTTTTGGGTGTTTTTGAGCCTTTATAAGGGTGTGGGGGTCAAGGACGGTAGTGAAATAAATGTCTTTGTGTGGTGTAGGTCATGTAGAGCTAATCAAGGGGTTTTTTGGGTTAATAGAAGGTATCAAGGTCCATTTCGCAAAAATCAAAATCATTCTGGACTTGAAACCCCCAGTTAACACAAAACAAGTCAAATTTCTATTAGGGCATACAGGATACAGAAAATTTATTCATCATTATTCAAACATGGCATATCCTCTAAAAGAGCCACTAAAACAAAATAAAGAATATGAATGGACTGAATAATGCAATGCATCATTCGACACTTTAAAGAAAAAATTAGTCAAAGCGACTATTCTGTGATTTCCAAACTCGTCAAAAAAATTTCATGTACATATCGATGCACCTGGCATAGAAATAAGTGCAATACTAATGCAACTAGGAGATGATGGAATGGATTATCTAATCATATACAATAGAAAAAAATTAAACAAAGTCATATGAAATTACTCCATGACAGAAAGGGAAGCAATCAGAATGCTCTTCGCACTTCAAAAGTATTGACACTATTTGCTAGCTAACTCTTTTGTGTTTTACACCATTCACCAGACACTAAAGTATTTAGTAAATAAACCCTTACATCATGGAAGAATCTATCATTGGTTACTATTATTCTAAGAACTTGAGTTTGAAGTTATAGCTCGACTAAGAAAACTAAATGTCAGACCTGACCACTTGTCGAGAATAGACACCTGGGAGAAGCCGACTGTAGTCAAAGATGACCTACCAAATTCACATCTGTTTAGAGTATAATTTGTACCTACATAACTAGAATAAATAGCACAATTATTAGAAAATGGAAAAGCACCAGAAGGAATGAGTGATAAAAAGAAGAAAATTTTAGCAATGAAAGATGTACCTTATAGCATAATAAATGGTTTCCTCTATAAACTTGGTTTATAATATAGGTATATATTAAACCCACTCACAATTTAGGATAAAATAATTAATCATTATTTGATTAATTATTCACCCACTAGCTTAATTAGTTGGCATCCACTTGCGCCTTAAAGTCAATACATGCCATCTATATCCTAGGAATGATTTATTTCCAATTATGGGTTGATCTTGACCACCTTTTGACCATCCAGAATTAGTATACAGGAATTTACAGTAGATTCTGCTTTATTCTGTTTTTTCTCCTTTTCCTGCTTTTCTATGGATAAGATAAAAGCTAGTCAACTAGGAAATTGGGAGCTTTTGTTTCCAACCAATCCTCCATTAGTTTTTCTCCATTTTCTAGGATTAGCATGTTATTTTCATATCCTTGACAACTCACTCATGCTTTTTCCAACTTGTGAGGTCCTTGATAGATTTAGTAAGTGCTTTATCCACCTATGGGGGTTTTGCTATATTTTGGTAAGTCAACCTTTTTGGGCTTTATGAATTGTTTCCATACAATTCGATTTTCCTATGAGGGATGCACTATTTATGTACACTATTATTCATCATTATTCAATGGAAGGATACACACCAATATTCATCTCTTCATTCATGTGATTCAGTCTCTTTTCTTCTCTTTATTTTTCCTGTGTATGCTTGTGAGAATTCTTAGTAGCAAGATCTATTTCCTATGCTTCTTCTTAGCATCATTGCACATAGCATTGATCTATTATTTCTACATGGTATCAGAGCAGCAAGGTTGATCAAGTTCTACAGAGTTGAGGAGCACATCCAGTCTCCTATCCCTCTCTAAAGAAGAGCTTGTCTAGCTTACAAGATTTTCTCCTAGTTTGTTTTGTAGGTTGCAAAGATTTTATTCTTGAGCACATCAATTCAGAAATATGGATTCTTCATCAGCTATAATTATTACTTCCTTCAACTACCATGAATGGAAATCCAAAATATCCATTCTATTGCGCAGTAGAGGATTATACAGAGTTACACTAGCTTTGGAGAATGAGCCCAATGCTGTGATTGAGAAAGCTAAGTGGCATAATAGGTTGTATGAAACCTATGGATTGCTTTGCCTCTCTATTTATCCTGATATACTCTTTCATATAGATGGTTTTACCACTCCAAACCAAGTATGGACTCAATTGGAGTCTCTCTTTGGAGTTCAAGATGAGCTAAGATCGCATCAATTGGAGATTGAATTATTCTCACCGAGTCCAAGCAATTTTGAATCTCTTGAGGGTTTCTTCACCAATTTCAAGTCACTTGTTCTAATTCTCAAGAAATGTGGGAGTGAGAAAGTATATGATCAATTAATCCTTTCCATTCTTTCAAAATTGGGTCCTGATTACTCAGTTTTTGTGTCTACCTTTCATGCAACTAGGCTTGTTGTTCCTAAGTGGAAAATGCCTTCTTTAAATTCTTTTCTTGATTCACTAACAAAGGAGAAAGATAAATTGATCCATATGGGTGTCATTAATTCTTAAAAGGGCAAGTATCATGCTCTTTTGGTTCAAGGAAGCAATAAATTCAAATCAAAAGAGAAGCAAATTGTGAAGAAGCAAAAACCAGAAATTGAAGATGAAGATTCATATGAAGATTTAATGAAGAAAGTTAAGAAGAAAGAGAGCACATCCAAGTGTTATTATTGCAGAAAGTGTTTTAATTCAGAGAATAAGTGTTTCAAGAAGAATATGGACATCATGTCTAAGCTTCTTGAGAAGCACAAGATTGAAGTTCCAGATGAACTAGAGGAGCTTGCTGATTCCTTAGAACAATGTCATACTGCACAATTCCAAGGTGATATAACTTATTCTTTGAGTGCCAGAGTTGTCTCATTTTATAATGTCTCTGATATATATTTAATATCTGATATATAAGAATCATAAATATCATAACCTTTCTTTGATGATCATCCTCTCAGTCTACTAGATTCATCTCCCAAAAATTGTGATTTTTCACTAGATATTGACTTACCTTTGAGCAACTCTTCCTCACAAGCTTGTATATCTTATTTAGAATATTGTTTGCAGGCTGATATGCATGTCAAGACACATATAATACCACCATCCATACCATATACCATACCTCTGAATAATCCAAAGACTATACAAATCCCAAGATCACTAGTTGATTCCTCATTGGTCTCTTATGTAGTGATATTTATCTTACATGGTTTGAAGTCTTTCATATATTTCATTGGCTGGTTATCCATGTCCTTAGTCATATTTGGAATGATATTAAACATTTTTGGAACTGTTCTAAACACTTATTTTTCAGTTCTTAAGCCCATCCATCATTCAGATTTTTACACCTATCAATTTTCCCCAGTTGTTCATAATTTTCCTAGTCTAGCCCTATATCCTCATGGAGCCACTGAAGCCTTTGTCTTTGCTGTTCCATATGCTAATGTTTCTGATATATCAGAGTTTTATCAGCCTCATATCATATCTATATAGGTTCTACAGCATATTGGAATATTTACATGTGATTCACATCACAATTTTGCAGCTATTCAGGAAATTGGGTGTGAAATAAATTGTCTTAACTTTTGTACTCTTTGGGAAGGAGTATGCAGAGATCTATTTTCCATTTCATATTATGTTTTCATATCAGAGTTTGACAGCAGCAAGAAGCATTCAAATAATTCTCCTACTTCATCAGATGATGAGATACAAGGAGTCTCTCCTCTTCCTTCTTGCAGGTTCTACACTCCAGCACATGATCATGGAGTTCATGATTTCTTCAACAAGTATTCCATCCAGAAGCAGTTCAATCAGCTGATTCAAGTGAAGATAAGGATATTTTGAAGAAATATTATTCAAATTTTGTGCCTTGTCCTATATTGACGGAGGATTTTCCCCATGTGGTTTTTCCTCTTTCCTCACTTTTCTGGACATAATAATTGTTAAAGGGTGACCATAGCCTTGTTGTTGGGCCCTATATGCATCCATATGCATCTATATTTTTTGTCATACCATCATAAATTCAGACTTATAGGGGGGTTTAGGAATATATTAAACACACTCACAACTTAGGATAAAATAATTAATCATTATTTGATTAATTATTCACCCACTAGCTTAATTAGTTGGCATCCACTTGCACCTTAAAGTCAATACATGCCATCTATATCCTAGGAATGATTTATTTCAAATTTTGGGTTGATATTGACCACCTTTTGACCATCTAGAATTAGTATACAGGACTTTACAGCAGATTCTGCTTTATTCTATTTTTTCTGCGTTTCCTGCTTTTCTATGGATAAGATAAAAGCTAGTCAACTAGGAAACTGGGAGCTTTTGTTTCCAACCCATCCTCCATTAGTTTTTCTCCATTTTCTAGTATTAGCATGTTATTTCCATCTCCTTGACAAATCACTCATGCTTTTTCTAACTCGTGAGGTCCTTGATAGATTTAGTAAGTGCTTTATCCACCTATGGGGGTTTTGCTATATTTTGGTAAGTCAACCTTTTTGAGATTTATGAGTTGTTTCCATACAATTTGATTTTCCTATGAGGGATGTACTATTTATGTACACTATTATTCATCATTATTCAATGGAAGGATACACACCAATATTCATCTCTTCATTCATGTGATTCAGTATCTTTTCTTCTCTCTATTTTTCCTGTGTATGCTTGTGAGAATTATTAGTAGCAAGATCTATTTCCTGTGCTTCTTCTAGGAATCATTTCACATAGCATTTATCTATTATTTCTACATACACGAGGTACTCCATCGATTCATTTTAGAACATGATAGAAAAAGCATAATGCACGAAGCACATTATGGCCTAGATAGAGGATATTTTCATTCTAACACGAATGCTAAGAAAATCCAATAGTCGGGATTATGGTGGCCGACATTATATCGTGATTGTAAAAAATTTGTAAGCAAATGTGATCATTGTCAACGACTAGGTCGACCTCTACCAAGTACCGAAATTCCCTTAATATCGGTGAACCCAAGTTTAACATTCGAAATTTGGGTGATCAATTTTATAGGATCATTTCCAATACCTTCTAGAAGGACATGAGAACGCTATATTATAACAACAATAAAATACGTTACTAAGTGGGCAGAGGAAGAACCTGTCGAAACCTGCTCTATTGAAGTAGCTGAAAAATTTATATACAAAAATATCATTACCAGATTTGGTTGTCCACTGACCTTGATCAACGATCAGGTGTCACACTTTATAAACAAAACAATTGCATCTTTAACAGACTAGTTTAAAATCGAACATAGAAGGAGCATAACCTACCATCCTCAGTCCAATGGTGCAAATGAAGCATTTAACAAAAATTTGACAAGAGGCTTAACTAAAATATTCAATACAGGGAAATATGATTGGGACAATAAAATTCCTATTGTCTTATGGGAATACACAACAACCAACAAATGATCGACAGATTAGACACCATTCCAACTTATGTATCGAAAAGAAGCAATCATCCCATTTCACTTTCAACAACAAACACCAATAATTTCTAACATATTGCACATTAATATTGAAGAGGCTAAGAAAGAGCGACTATTAAAACTAGGTAAGCTAGAGGAACATTGATTGATCGCAATACAACACCAAGAAATCCAAAAAGAACAAAATAAAGCATGGCATGATCGAAACATTAAAAGGAAAAAGTTGTTGGTAAGAGACCTTGCGTTGTTGTATAATAGTCGAGTAAAAGGAAAACCGAAAAAATTGCATATTGAATGGATGGGAACCTATATTGTCAAAGAAATCAATGCCAATATCAGTCCAATTGAAAACATTACAAGGAAGAGTATTTTGGAATCTTGTTAATGGTGCCTTACTAAAGTGGTATGAAAATTGAAAATCTAAAGATTGAAAATAAAAACTATAAAAAACTAAAAGCTAAACACAGAAAAGAAAACACTACAACAAAATAAAATGACAGGGAGTTGGGTAAACTCTCGGGAAGGAAGTAGCATACCACTATTTGGAACAAATAGCCACCGACACTATAACTATTGACATGACAATTACCACCCATTCTGCTAACATTTCCACAACCATGATGCATGTCGACAAAAAGAAGGCAATGGTCCAATCAAGTCATCATGATCATAGACAGAAGGAGCGCTGAAATCAACACGCATTAAAAGAACACCCAACATAGTGTCCTTCATAGTCAAATACACCATTAATATATTCATTGAACAGATCCCTTCCAGCTCCTCCTATAAATACTGCATCATATGAATACCACCCACCATTCCCCGAATAAATGGAAACACAAATCTATCAAACCCCTTATCCCAATATACCTGTGTGTGAACTTGAGCATTTTATCAAAAAAATGGAAACCAAAATGACAAGATATGCCAGAAATAAAATGAAGGAGATAGAAACAACCACAACCTCACTAGTACAACGACTGGAGAACATTCGTAAATCAAAGTTCTCAGAATAATAATTGTCAATATTATGGAAAGAGATCAAAAAATGGTCATAGAAAGACAATAAAATGATGTTGGAAGCTCAAAAAGGTGAACACCAAAACCATTATGAGTTACATGAATGAACCCCTCATGGAAAGCTTTGGGGGGACAAAGGAAATTATACCAAAGTTCATTGTTAGTCATTACCACAATGGGAAATTCTATTTTGACAGACCTTTCAAGGTATTCAACAATATCATATACAAACTTACCAGACTATCAAACAAAGGTGAGTCGGTTCCTATGTTGGCGCAAACCCCACCAACAAAACCCAGTCGATAGGGGTTCTCACTCTATCGATGCTTAACTCACCGCGATATCCCTGGGCACCAAACCAGATAGGTTTTACCCTATCCTATTAGAATAATCAACCCATATTTACCTACCTTAGACATTAATTAAATCATTTTTGTCTTATTACCTAGTCTCCTAGATTCCACTCTATGCTAGTTTCCTTCTACATGTCCTAGAAGTCAACACTTGCTAAAACTGAGTCATGGAGCACTTGGGAAACCTCCTGGAAACCATATTTAGCATGTCTTCTTTATTCCAGATCCTCCAAATTGCATATCTACTTTTTCTGAAAAAGCTACCTATTTTATTGAGAATTAAGGCAAAGGGAAAAGCTAGACTAGGTGTAGTTAACTTTTTTTTTCCCCACATAATCCTCACTCCTTTTCTCCTAATAAAAGCATGTATGATTTGTCTTTCCATCCCTCATTATATTTCCTACTTGACTTATCCAATTCGTGAGAATCTTGGTGGATTAGGAAACTGCTTTATGCACCTATGGGGGATTTGACTAGATTTAGTAAGCCTACTTTTTGAACTTTTTGAATGGCATCCTTATGCATTCAAATATCTCATGTAATTATATATTTCAGCAGTCTATTACTTCACAATTTTGGATATTGTACACTTATTCAATACAGATTAGTGTTATGCTCCAATTTCAGTCTCCTTTGATGTTAATTTTGCATGTTTGATTAGCAATTTTGTGAGTGTAATTGTTCTATCTCTTGGGTTCAATTTCCACATGGTTTCAGATCCTTTGTATATTTATTTCTCTCCTTTCATATTGCGATTGCAATTTTGACATCTTGAATTGGAGCATATTCTGCTGACTGAAGGGCATAGTTTCTAAGCTATGGACCAATCTCAGAAGATCATCTTGACACCATTCAATTTCTTTGAGTGGAAAGCTGAGATGGAGATATTGTTCAGAGAGAAATGTATCTATAGGGTTGCTATGGAAATTGATGAAAATCCCAATGCATCTATAGAGAAAATGAAATGCCACAATAGGAGTGATCAGGCCTATGGTTTTTGTTGTCTAAGCATTTCAATAGACCTCCTCTTCCATCTTGATGGATTGACATCACCGAATGAAGTGTGGGAGAATATTGTAGATATTTTTGGTAATATAGATGAGATGAGAGGACATCAAATACAGAATGAGAGGACATCAAATCAAGAATGAGCTGATTTCCTTGAGTCCCAGTAACTTCGAATCCTTGCAACTCTATTTTTCCAAGTTTAAATCCCTTCTTTTGTAGCTAAAATAGTGTGGTATTGAAAAGAAGGAAGAGAAACTAGTTTTGTCCATAATCTCGATGCTTGGCCCTGACTATTTAGTGTTTTTTTTTACCTTCCATGCCACCAAGTTGACAGCTCGAGCCTGGAAGATGCCTAAGCTTGTAGAGTTCATGGAATCCCTCACATAGGAACAAGATAACTTGGTGATGATGGGAACCATCAAACCTTCCAAAGACCAAGATTTGGTTGCTGGAGATTCAAGGTGGATTCAAAAAGAAATAAAAAAGTTAAAAATCCACCTGAGAAAAAGAGAGACAAGAACAAGTCTCAAGAGGAGCCCCAAGGTTCCAAGAAGAACTTCCAGAAGAATAAGAACAAAGGAGAAATGAGCAAGTGCGCATACTGCAATAAGGGATATCATCCTGAGAGATCTTGTATGAAGAAGAAAACTGACATGTTGACCCAAGTCCTGGAGAAGAATAACATATCCCTTCCTGATTGCTCAAAGAAGAGGGAAGGAGGATCAAATTTAGAGGACAGAGAGAGAGTACATTCCTTGGTTTCTTGCTCATCAAGCTCACCTATCTTCATCATAGATTCTGGAGCATCTAGACATATGGTTTCAACAAAAGAGGCATTCTCCTCTCTTGACATGTCGAAAGGTCCACCAATAGTTTTGGGATATGAATCTCTCACTGACAGTTTGGGGAAAGGAAGGATTGATCTTGACCATGGTAAGTTCAATAATGTCTTGTATGTTCCAAGTCTTGCCTCTAATATCTTGTCAGTGTATCAGATGACTCACACTGGGTCTCCAAAGAAGGTCATCTTCTCCCTTGATGATGTTGAAATCATTGAGATTTTGAATGGTAAAGTAATAGAAAAAGGTGTTGTTGATCACACTTCGAAGGTATACATGTTTTCCCATTTTCTACCCTACTCAAACTCCTCTGCTCTTCTTATTCATGCTAATGAGGAAAGAAAGCTTTGGCATGAAATATTTCACCATATTAACTACAAGTATCTTTCTGATTTCAGTGAAACTGATATGGTCATAGGGTTACCAAAGATCAAGTTTTCTAAGGGATTCTGTCAAGGTTGTATCCTAGGAAAACACCTAGAGCACAAATTTGAGAGAGCTAGTCATGAGATAACCTCTTCACCTCTTGAGTTGATCCACAATGACATTGTTGGTCCATTTACTCATATATCCATGATTCAAGCCAAATATGCACTGACCTTCATAGATGAATTTTCTAGGTATTGTTGGGTTTACTTCCTAAAGAATAATTCTGAAGTTTTTGACCTCTTCAAAGTCTTTAAAGCCTTGGTTGAAAACCAGTCTGGGAGGAAACTCAAGATCCTCAGATCTGACAATGGTGGTGAGTATGTCAATTTTGATTTCATTTAGTATTGTAAAGATGCAGGTATTCAAATGTAGCATTCGATCCCTTACACACCACATCAAAATGGTGTTGCTGAGAGAAAGAACAGATCACTGAAGGAGATGGTAACCTGCATGATGGAGGCTAAGAATTTGCCACCAAATTTTTGGGCCAAGGCTATAAAATGTGCATCCTACATCTAGAATAGTGTGCCTCATAAGCAGCTTAATGGTCTAACTCCTTTCGAATCTTGGAGTGGGCACAAGCCAGATGTGACCCATTTCAAGATTTTTGGCTCAAAGGATTGGGCTAGAATTCCAACTGAAAAGAGAAAGGATTTGCACCCCAAAGCCAATACTACCTATTTGTTGGGTATTTTGAAGATTCAAAAGGGTACAAGCTGATAAAATTGAGCACTAACAAAGATTTCATTGAAAGAAGTGTTCAGTTCCAAAAAGAGCCTTTAGTAGAAGTTGAAGTTGGAGAGTCTTCTTCACCACCAGATCCATTGATTATAAGTGGAGAGACTAATGAGTTTGTTGATTCTGATATGTATGATAATGATTATTTGATTGCAGATCCTGGAATTCCTACAAGACCAAAATGTTAAATTTTGATATGCTTAGCTAAGACATCAGTACTTCATTTCATTTTCATAACAAAAGCATATAAACAGGATCACTGAAAGATAGACAAGCACAACCATACAAAAGGAACACAAAGATTTATCCTGGGAAAACCCTAAAGGGAAAAACCCAGCAAAATATTCCTCAATATAGATGTTAGAATAATCAACCCATAGTTTACCCACTTAGACATTAATTCATTTATTTTTGTCTTATTTGCCTAGTTCATGTGTCCCACCTTGTGCAAGTTGCTATTTGCCTATCCATAGAGGTCAAACTTGCCACATTTGACTCATGTAGTGCATGGGAGAGCTAAAGGAATCAATTCTACTTTATTCCTGGCCTCCTAGGTGCCCTTCTGCCTTTTCTGCTTTATTGCCAGGTTTTTCAGTGTTTTAAGGAAAAAGGAAAAGCTAGACTAGGTGAGGTTGATTTGTTTTTTGTCCTACACATTCTCCTCTCTTTTCTCCATGCAAAAGCATGTATGAGATACCATTCCACCACTCTTTAGCTTGCCTATGCCTTTTTGCCAATTCATGAGATCCATGACAGATTTGGGATCAGCTTTTTACACCTATGAGGGATTTGCTTATTTTTGGTAAGCCTACTTTATGCTAGATTTGGATGCCTCCTCATGCATTAAATTTCTTGATGTATTCTATTTATTCAGAAACCTATGTTATTACAGGGTTGGCTATTGTACACTCAGTTAATACAATTTAGTGTTACAGATCCATATTCAATCTCTCTTGTTAATAATTTTGCATGATCAATTGATAATTGTTGTGATTAAAATTAATCTATTGCTGGACTTAATTTCCACATGGTATCAGAGCCATTATAGGTTGTTTCTATCCTTCAAAAATTGTTTTGCAGGTTCTACATCAAAGACTGGGAGCCTTCTACTGACAGCTGGGACAGATTTTCTAGAGCTATGGATCAATCATAGAAAACTATCTTGACTCCCTTCAATTTCTTTGAATGGAAAGAAGAGATGGAGATACTGTTAAGAGAGAAAGGCCTCTACAGGGTGACTATGGCAACAGAAGTAGAGCCCAATGCAGCTGCAGAGAAGATAAAGTGGAACAACAGGAGGGATGAGGCTTATGGCCTCCTGTTCCTGAGTATTTCCAGAGACCTCCTTTTCCATCTCGATGGATTGACATCACCGAATGAAGTATGGGAGAAGCTTGCTGATATTTTTGGAAAGACAGATGAGATGAGGGGACATCAAATTGAGAATGAGCTGATTTCTTTGAGTCCAACAAGCTTTGAATCCATGCAGCTATATTTCTCCAAGTTCAAAGCACTAGTTTTGCAGCTCAAACAGTGTGGTATTGAAAAGAAATATGATCAGATCGTACTGGCCATCCTCTCGAAGCTGGGCCCTGATTATTCAGTGTTTTTTTCGACCTTCTATGCCACAAAACTGATAGCTCGAACCTGGAAGATGCCTAGCCTTGCATATTTCATGGAATCTCTCACACAAGAACAGGACAAGCTAGTGATGATGGGCACCATCAAACCATCCAAAGATCAAGCTTTGATTGCTGGAGATTCGAGGGTGGATTCAAAAATAGAAAAGAAAGCTAAAAATCCACCTGCGTAAAAGAGAGACAAGAAACAGTCTCCGGAGGATCAACAAGGTCCCAAGAAGAATAACCAGAAGAAGAAGAACAAAGATGAAATGAACAAGTGCGCATACTATTGGGACGCGCACCCTAATGACCCTTAAGATGGATAAATCCATGAGTGTGGACTCAAAATAGTCTTAGGGGTGTCAGGGTTGAGTCAAATTCTTCTGTAATAAACCCATGGTTTAAGTCCAGGGTTTAGGGTTTTGGGTGCCCATGGTTTAAGACCATGGTTTTGTAAAAATGCGCAGGATAAATAAGCGCTTGTGTAAAGAAGAAAGGTTAGGTTTTATGATGTAAGAAAGTTTAAGGCGAAGCTAAGGTTGATTTTGTAAGGAAAGGTTAAGTCCCAGCTATGTGCGTGGACGACCTCTGCAGCTGTGTGCGCAGAGGGTTTTTGTAAAGAAGATTGAGGAGAGACCTGCAGCTGTGTGCACAGGGGCCTGCTACTGTGTGCACAGCTTTTTAAGGACTGAAGGGATCTGCAGCTGAGTGCGCAGATCAAAATATGGTTTTGTAGTAAGTTGAATAGAACACAGTTTGTGGACGTAGCCCCTACACTGGGGGTGAACCACGTTATATCCGGTGTTGTGGTTTCTTGTGTTGTTTCTATTTCTGTTGTCTTTTATGAATTAATAACTGTATACATCTGATAAGTTAGATCGCTGCTAATATTTAGCTTCGCTGTGAATTCCCTGTAGTGGGTTGAGCAAGTCACAACTGTTTATTTATCTGCGAAGTTGTATGTGAATGAATGGTAAAGCTTTATAATTATTGATTAATAAGGTTATTAAAGGATAAGGTACAGTAATCCCCCTCTCTGCTTGCAGAAACCTGATTCTGTGGCACCCCATAGCTATTTCGGGTGAGACTGCAGCCTACGCGCAGGTTGTTGCTGAAAGGGCCAACACTGTGGGTCTTTTGTTGGTGCGACACTAAAGGATTAAACTCGGGTCTGCCCTATTTCCCAACAAATTGGTTCCGTTGTCGATTGAACTCAGTACCTGCTCAAGAGGGGTTTACATCATACCTCAAGGGCTATGTTCTGGAGGCCCTCTGTGAAGGAAATCAGTGATTGGTTTGCTGAGATCTGTTTGAAATTTGCGCAGCAAGAGAACGCCAATCCGTGGTGTAATGCAAGTGACTTTTTACAAAGGTATGTTTTTTGTGATGCTTATGAAATTTTCTTTGGTAGTATCCACATAGAGTTGCACCAGTGGTTGTCTAGGTTAACAGAGAGAAGGACGATCTTCCAAGTTGGATGAGCTCCTGCATCGACCCCTGCGAGGGTCAATCTTGTGCAGCACATGAACAACAAGGTATCCCGCACTGTTGATTTCTAGACGATGCGAACATTGGAAGCCTTTGTGATGGAGTTTGCCCTTGACACAAGTAGCTCCTTCAGCAAAGCTGAATGACAGTTCTTTAAAGGGCCCTGCGGTAAGTTTTTGAATTTATTAAGCTTAAGGATTAAAATACTATTAGCTGAAAAGGGTATATTGCTATTTGAATTGGACTATTAGTTTAGTCATACTAACATATGTTTGCAAGTGACACTCCCTTTGCCGAGCAAAGTGGGTTGCTGCGAAATGGAAAAAGGTATAAGAGAGATTTTGACCCCTCTTCCTTAGGACAGGCTACCATGTCCACCCCTGTAAACCCTGAAGAGTCAAATTCCAAAGAAAACCCTTCAGTTGGAAACCCTCCGGTCACCCCGCAATGCCGCTCCGCTACCCCTAAAATTCCATCGCAGTCTGAGATTCAACCAGGCCCGAGTATTTCAGCCACAGGCTAGTATTCCCCCGTAAATCCCCCCCCATCGATGTCCGTAAATCCCCCCCAATCGACGTCCTGTCCCCCTCCCAACCCCCCCAGAAACTTCATGGCCCACCTCATTGATGACATTAAACTCCCCATCTTTAAAGGCACGGGATCAGAGGACCCAGAACAGTTCTGGTTTCTCTACAAAGCAGTATGGAACGCGAAGAAAATTACAGATCTGGATGTGCAAGCCACGCAGCTCATTACTTCCTTTCGGGACTGGGCTCTGACATGGTTCATGAAATTTTCCAGCACTCAGAACCCTACTTTAGGCGAGATCAAGGCGGCCATAATCAAAGAATTTAAGAAGCCTAAATTGGAGTCGCAGAGCATCACTGAACTCAAGGAGATTCAACAGCGACGCGGCGAATCAGTGTGAGACTTTGATCAGAGATTCAAAGTTCTATTGGACCAAGTCAGATTTACCATTAGTCCTACGCAGCACAAGGAATGGTTTACTGCAGCATTGTTACCACATATCAGAACTCCACTCATGCAACAGAAGGTTGCTGACCAGCAAGAGGCTCTGGAAATCACAATGAAACTAGAGACTGCCCCTGTCGGAGATGACTCTGGTATTGCTCAAATCCAAGCACAGCTCGCCATGATGGCCCTAGAACTTCACGAGATGAAAAAGGGAAAACCTGATCGTGAAGAGGTTTGGTGTTCGCAATGTCGGACCGAAGGTCACGACAAGGAACGGTGCCCTCTGGTAAACAAGTACTTGCAGACAGGTGCGCCGAACCCCTTTCCACCACAAGTTCTCTATTGTGAGATCTGCAGAATGACAGGTCAGCACCGACCTGAGAACTATTACCTGCTGCAAAGGTATGGACAGGGACCTAAGAACTCCTACTCTAATTTTTGCAAATCGGTAGGTCATAATGAGGATGAGTGCCGCACCTATGATGCTTACCGGGTGCACACTGAAGGCCCAAGTAATGATTGTTATGGGTACCAGGGGGGTGCCTCTGGACGAGGTACTTCTGGAGGCCGTGGTGGCATGGCCGAGCCAGGCCGAAGCCAATTCATGTGTTACAATTGTAACCAAGCTGGGCATTTGGCTCGCGACTGTCGAAACCCCACTACGACGTGTCGGTATTGCCATGCAGTAGATCATGTGATTGAGCAGTGGCCCCAGTTGATAGCTAAGATTCATGCACAACAGACTACCCCTACTCAGAACCTCCAGATGATTTCTGTGGAACCCCGCCCTGCTGCGGCCATCAATGTCGTTACAAGAAGTGGAGTCACGACACACATCCAAAATATGCCAAACCGACCTGCCGAAGCTCTAGTTCGTAAGGCTCCTGAGAAAATCCCTGCATTTGATATCATCAGAGAGAAAGAGACATTCATGGAGGCCAAGAAAGATTTTGCTGGCCCTAGCCCACCCAGTGCGCCTGTGCAGCCTCAGTCGCCGCCCCGCGAAGCTTCGCTGGATAAAGTAAGTATATTGTCCACCTTTTTACAAAGTTGCCTCAAACTTTTAAGAAATCAAGATGCTTTGAATGAGCTGCAGAACGTCATCACTTCCTGCGAATCTCTGCAAAGCTATGGTCGGGACAAAACTGTTCATCGAGTAAGCAGGACCTGTAGGGAAATGCGATTGAATGCTCAGATAGGGGCATATGATATGACCGATGTTATTCTAGACTTAGGGTCCGATGTAAATGTTTTAACCAAACAAACCTGGGAACAAATGGGGAAACCTACCCTTGCTTGGTCCCCTATACAGTTGAGGCTAGCCAACCAGAAAAAGATTGTACCTTTAGGAAGATTCCTGGATCTCCAAATAGATATTGATGGAGTTAGCACCTTCGTGGACTTCGAAGTAATTGAGATCATTGATGAAAGCAACCCTTACCCGGCCCTGTTAGGAATTGAATGGGCAATGGCAAATGCCGCAGTCATCAACCTAAAGAAGAGACAGATGGTCTTCGAAGGGAAAGACTTCAGGGTCATCCTGCCCATGGATCCTTCACAAGGGGAACGGTACACAGAACCACTCCAACATGAGGATCAATCTGATGCAGAACCCATCTCTACTATCACTGCACAGGAAGAAGGTTATGAGGATCCTCCGACCTTAGGGTGGGAGTCTGGTAGCTCCTGTATGACGAACTCTAAAGATGAATTAGAAAGCTGGCAACACCAATTATCTGAGCACCATAGGGGCAGCAATGTCTACCCTACCAAGTCTCTCAGATGGGTCGATTCACAACCCAGAACTATACCTATGTATGATGGTTCGACAGATACTAAACCATTTATTGTACAATTCTCAGATCAGATACCTGACCTACAGAAAATGGAGGCCCTGGAGTCAGCATTCAGAGCCACAGCAGTCAGATGGTGGACGAGCCATAAGAAGCAGATCCCTACCTGGGAAGCATGTCAGAAGCTCCTTCACCTGAGGTTCTCAGACCAGTTGGCAAAGGCGCGAAGCAAGTTTGATGGAAAAACTTTCCCTCAGGACCACTTAAGCAAATGCTACGATGCATGGAAGTATGTACCTCAGGATGAGTGGGTACATAGATTTGTGCACACGCTCGGACCTCTAGCGAAGAACTGGTATGCGGAGGCTGAACTTTGCCAAGATACTGTAAGTTGGGAATGTCTTGTTCATAGCTTTATCAATAATTTCTCTACTAATGATGTCTGTCTATCCCTAGATGCAGCTATCAGGATCATCCATACTAAGGTATTTAACGAACAAGAAGTGACAGAAAATCACCCTGATTGGGCCACACAAGAATCCCTCGCAGTCGAATGTTATAACTTCACAGTCGATGAGGAGGAGGACCCACACTATCTTGATATCCCTAAGTCAGAAGGATACTGCGACGTGCATGGACCGACAGTCAAAGTTCCCAAAGTGACGTAGCCCTTGAAGACGCGCACAGTTAACATTGGATCCGATGCACAGCCTAAGTTTGCCACCATTGGCGACTATTGGGATGACGAGATGGTAAGCAAGGTAACTCAACTTCTCCACGAATACCAAGATCTTTTTTCGACAAAGTTCTCTGAAATGAAAGGTATCCTGGGAGATATCGGTCTAATGAAGATCCCCCTGAAGCCTGATGTGAAGCCTGTGAAGCAGCGCCCTTATAGATTGAATCCAAAATACAAGGAAAAGGTTCAGCTAGAGTTGGATAAGATGCTTGCTGCATGAATAATCGAACCTGTTGAAGAATCTGAGTGGGTCAGCCCTATGGTTGTCCAGGAGAAGAAGACTAAGGGTGAAATCCGAATTTGTGTCGATCTAAGGAAACTTAATGATGCCTGTCTGCATGACCCTTTTCCCACTCCCTTTATAGATGAAGTGCTCGATAATGTAGGAGGTCAAGAAGTATACTCTTTTACCGATGGTTTTTCTGGTTACCATCAGATCCGAATTGCTCCAAAGGACCGACATAAGACAACCTTTGCTACCGAAATGGGATCCTTCCAGTATACTGTCATGCCCTTTGAGTTGAATAATGCACCTGCCATATTTTCTCGAGTAGTCATCTCTGCGTTTAAGGAATACATACATAAATTCTTAGAAGTTTACTTTGATGATTGGACTATTTTTGGGCTAGTAAAATACCATATAACTAGTTTGAAACTTATGTTGGACAAATGCAGACAGCACCAAATATCCTTGAACTTAAAAAAGTGCATTTTCTGTGCACCCTTTGGCATTCTACTTGGTCATGTGGTATGTAAGCAGGGATTGATGATGGACCCTGCGAAGATCACTATTATTGTGAACCTGCCACCTCCGAAGTTCATCAAACAACTTCGCACAACGCTTGGTCACACCAGTTACTACAGGAAATTTATCCAAGGATATGCCAAGATTACCGCCCCAATGGAAAGGCAGCTAAAGAAAGATATTAAGTTCGAATGGACACCAGAATGCCAAGCAAGCCTCGACATTCTGAAATAAAAAATGGTCACTACCCCTATCCTAGTATTCCCTGACTGGAACAAGGATTTTCATGTGTATGTTGATGCATCCTCTATTGCTTTAGGTACTGTGCTTGCTCAGCCAGGTGCAGGTAATATTGATCACCCTATCTCTTTTTCCAGCAGAAAGTTGTCTACAACAGAGAAAAATTATACTACGGCAGAACGCGAAGGTCTTGCTATGGTATATGCATTACAAAAATTTCGACATTATCTGCTAGGATCTCATTTTAATATGTTTACTGACCACTCTGCTTTGAAGTACTTGGTTAACAAACCTGTGCTAGGTGGAAGAATATGCAGATGGTTAATTCTATTTCAAGAATATGATTTTGAGATCATTGTTAAGCCTGGAAGACTTAACCTAGGACCTGACCACTTGTCGAGGCTCGAGTCAGGTGAAGAACCTACCAATTTGGATGAAGGCCTCCCCGATGCACAATTATTTGCTATCCAGATAGTTGATGAATATTTCTAGGATATTGCTCAGTATTTGTCTATAGGCATCCCCCCTCCAGAGATGACCACATAGCAGAAGAGGCAGTTGGTGGTTCGAGCCGCGGATTTCACTTTAATAGCAGGACAGCTGTATAAAATGGGACCAGATGAGATACTGCGCAGATGTGTTTTGGAACACGAAAAACCTCTAATATTGGCTGAAGCACACTCTGGGGCAGCAGGAGGTCACTATGCAGGAAAAGCTACAGTGCAGAAGATTTTGACAGCCGGCTTATGGTGGCCCACACTTCACAAAGATGCAAGAGAATATTGCCACAACTGCGACATCTGTCAGAGGACAGGTAAACCATCTAGGAGGGATGAAATGCCCCTAGCTCCGCAAGTAACATTACAGGACTTTGACAAATGGGCCATTGACTTTTTTGGTCCTATCAACCCCCCTGCAAAAAAGTTAGGAGCCAGATACATCATTACAGCAACTGATTATCTTACCCATTGAGACGAAGCTCAACCTGTCAAGACTTGTAGCGCTACTACTGCTGCGAAGTTCATCTTCGACAACATCTTATCCAGATTTGGGTGTCCCAAAGTTCTTATGAGTGATCAGGGGTCACATTTCCTGAACCGAACTATTGAAGTATTGACTGAAGAATTTCAGGTGTATCATCAAAAGAGTACCACATATCACCCACAAGCAAATGGGACTGTCGAGGATTTTAACAAAATCCTTGAGCATGCCTTGACAAAGGTTTGTAATGCTAACAGGAATGATTGGGATCTTCGAATTCCAGCAGTGCTATGGGCTTACAGAACTACTTGCAAAAAGTTGACAGGCCATACACCCTTTCAACTAGTTTATGGGCAAGAAGCTGTCATGCCCATGGAATACATTGTTCCTAGCCTCCGGATATCTTCTTTCACCGAGATGGATGACCCAGCCATAATCACAGAGAGACTGAAACAGATATTAGAACTTGAAAAGGATAGATTTGTCACAGGCTTCCAACAACAGGTGCAGAAAGATCGAGAAAAAGCATGGCATGACAGACACATCAAGAAGAAACATTTTCAGCAGGGTGATCTTGTGCTCCTTTATGACAGCAAATTCATGAAGTTCCCAGGAAAGTTTAAGACACATTGGAAAGGACCGTATGAATTACAGAAAGTTACTGATGGGGGCAGAGTCCAACTAGCTAAGTTAAATGGTGAGCTTTTTCCCTCTATGTTAAATGGGAGCCGCTTAAAAAAGTACACAGACAGGCCAGGTACTCAGAATAGGAGGTAGCACCAAGCAAATAAGCAAAGATGCTCGTAGCATTATGGATTATCATAGTCTATTTTTTCTAAAGGATGTGAAGCTACAGGTTGGTCATAGGTCGCAGGGTCAGACTGTGTCGAAGTCGAAGGTTGTCAAGGTGTGTCGCAGCCCAAAATGTGACAGATGGGACATACTACATTCGGCGGCGCTGGCACGAGAGCTGCTCTCATTACTTGCCATAATGATATTTTGGGAAAATCCAGCGCTGTGTGGAGAAGATTTCTGAAACTTCATCAGATTTGGCGTCATTACTGCACCATGATGACAAATTCCACCTCGGGATTCTATAAGAAGCCATCTCGACCTGTGTTTTCTGTCTTAAGCACATCTGTGAGATATTCAGCCCAAACCATGTCAAATGACTGTAAAGTTCAGGAGCTAGTACGAGAAGTAAGGGACAGAGGTCTACAGCACCTTCTGAGTACTCCGCCAGTACATCCCTACTTGGCTAAGTACATCGACAGGCAGGAGTTTGCTCTAACGTAGAGCAACAAAGGGCATGAGGCCTCGCAGAAAGACTCTGGGGAATCCCGCCATGCAATCTTTTGGCGTAGTAGAACCATGGCAGCTATATTCCTTCTGCAGTGTGACACGCAATCCCAGGGGACCCCAAAGTTGTGGATGGTTAGGCATCGACAATTGGATTGAAGGATGGTGTTGCAGGTGGGTCGCGACGGCTTTCATCAGCAAAACTTCTGCAAAGGATAGAAGTAGGTAGCCGGAAACAGCATGGAGAGCTTCAGCAAGTAGTACACTATGCTTCGCCAGTGGAATTCTACCACCAGAGAAACTGAAGAGTGTCCTGGGACGGGCCACTGGTGAGTCTTAGGGGCCTGTTGGGACGCGCACCCTAACGACCCTTAAGATGGATAACTCCACGAGTGTGGACTCAAAATAGTCTTATGGGTGTCAAGTTTGAGTCAAAGTATTCTATAATAAACCCATGGTTTAATTCCAGGGTTTAGGGTTTGGGGTGCCCATGGTTTAAGACCATGGTTTTGTAAAAATGCGTAGGATAAATAAGCGCTTGTGTAAAGAAGAAAGGTTAGGTTTTATGATGTAAGAAAGTTTAAGGTGAAGCTAAGGTTGATTTTGTAAGGAAAGGTTAAGTCCCAGTTGTGTGCATGGACGACCTCTGCAGCTGTGTGCATAGAGGGTTTTTGTAAAGAAGATTGAGGAGAGACCTGCAGCTGTGAGCACAGGGGCCTGCTGCTGTGTGCGCAACTTTTTAAGGACTGAAGGGATCTGCAGTTGAGTGCGCAGATAAAACTGTGGTTTTGTAGCAAGTTGAATAGAACACAGTTTGTGGACGTAGCCCCTAGACTGGGGGTGAACCACGTTATATCCGGTGTTGTGGTTTCTTGTGTTGTTTATGTTTCTGTTGTCTTTTATGCATTAATAACTGTATACATCTGATAAGTTAGATCACTGCTAATATCTAGCTTCGCTGTGAATTCCCTATAGTAGGTTGAGCAAGTCACGACTGTTTATTTATCTGCGAAGTTGTATGTGAATGAATGGTAAAGCTTTATAATTATTGATTAATAAGGTTATTAAAGGCTAAGTTATATTAATTCCCCTCTCTGCTTGTAGAAACCTAATTCTGCGGCACCCCATAGCTGTTTCGGGTGAGACTGCAACCTGCGCGCAGGTTGTTGCCGAAAGGGCCAACACTGTGGGTCTTTTGTTGGTGCGACACTAAAGAATTAAACCCGGGTCTGCCCTATTTCCCAACACATACTGCAATAAGGGCAATCACTCTGAAAGATCTTGTATGAAAAAGCAGATAGACATGCTAACCAATCTCCTAGAGAAGAATGGCATCTCCCTTCCAGAAAGCTCAAAGAAGAGAGAAGGAGGATCAAGTTCTGATGACAGAGAGAGAGTTCATGCTCTAGTTGCTAGCACATCAAGCTCACCTAGTTTTATCATAAATTCTGGAGCTTCAAGACACATGGTGTCGACTAAAGAGGCCTTCTCCTCACTAGATATGTCGAAAGGACCATCTATTGTACTAGGAGATGACTCTCTCACTGAAAGTAAAGGCAAAGGAAGGATAGATCTTGATCATGGTCAATTCAACAATGTGCTATATGTCCCTGGTCTCGCCTCCAACCTCCTGTTAATGTACTAGATGACCCACACTGGGTCTCCTAAGAAGGTCATATTCTCCCTCGATGAAGTTGAGATCACAGAGATTTCAACTGGTAGAGTCATTGCAAAAGGAGTTGTGAATCATGCTCAAAAGGTATACATGTTCTCACACTTCCTACCTTACCCAAACCCCTCTGCTCTTCTCATTCATGCTAATGAAGCTAGCAAGCTGTGGCATGAGAGATTTGGCCACCTTAACTACAAATATCTTTCTGATCTTAGTGAAAAAGAGATGGTCATAGGGCTGCCCAAGATAAAATTTTCCAAAGGAGTCTGCCAAGGCTGTATCCTAGGAAAACACCCAGAGCACAAATTTGAGAGAGCTAGTCATGAGAGAACCTCTGCACCCCTCGAGCTGATACACAGTGATGTTGCTGGTCCATTCCCTCATATGTCTATGAGTCAGGCCAAGTATGCATTAAATTTCATTGATGACTTTTCCAGGTATTGTTGGGTTCACTTCCTGAAACACAAGTCTGAAGTTTTTGGCCTATTCAAAGTCTTTAAGGCTTTGGTTGAAAACTAGTCTAGAAGGAAACTCAAGGCCCTCAGATCTGACAATGGTGGTGAGTATGTCAATTTTGAGTTTATTAACTATTTTTCAGATGTAGGTATTCAGATGCAGCATTCTATCCCTTACACACCACAACAAAATGGTGTTGTTGAGAGGAAGAACAGGTCACTGAAGGAGATGGCAACATGCATGATGGAGGCCAAAACTTTGCCACCAAAGTACTGGGCCGAAGCTATCAACTATGCAGCCTATATTCAGAATAGGGTGCCTCACAAACAACTTGATGGTATGACTCCCTTCGAAGCATGGAGTGGGCACAAGCCAGATGTGACCCATTTTAGGATTTTTGGCTCAAAGGCATGGGCTAGAATCCCGACAGAGAAGAGGAAGGCTTTGCAGCCCCAAATACAAGAGTGTATTTTTGTTGGATACTCTGAATATTCAAAAGGGTACAAGTTGATAAATTTGAGCAAAAATAAAGCCTTCATCGAAAGGTGTGTTCAGTTTGAAGAAGAACCCCTTGCAGAAGTGGAAGTTGGTGAAGCCTCTTCACCACCTGAACCTCAAGAAGTAAGTAAAGAGTTTGTTGAACATGCTGATTCTGATTTTTCTGATGGAGAGGAGTTTATTGCAGACCCTAACATACCCACAAGGCCAAAATGGGCATCCAAGACACTACATGCAGCAGGTGAGCTAGCTGGGGATCCCAATGACCCAAGGAGGACTAGATCTCAATTTGAGAGTGGTTTGTGCATGAAGGATCCTATGTTTGCTGAAAAATGATATTTGATGGTGGATTTTGATCCTCAAACATATGAAGAAGCAGCAGGAGATCCAATATGGCAAACAGCCAAAAAAAAAAAAGTTCAGCTCACTCCAAAAGAGCAACACATGGGAGCTAGTGGATCTTCCCCCAGGGAGAAAACTAGTACAGTGTAAGTGGGTCTATAAGACCAAATTTTCTGTTTATGATTCACCACTAAAGTACAAGGTCATATTGGTAGCCAAAGGATACTCACAGGTTCATGGCATAGATTACAATGAGACCTTTGCCCCAGTGGCAAAAATGGATTCCATCAGGCTAGCTCTAGCCATTGCAGCCTCAAGGCAATGGGAGGTACATCACATGGATGTAAAATGTGCCTTCCTGAATGGAGATCTCACTGAGGAGATATATATGCAGCAGCCTCAAGGTTTTTCTACTGACCCTTCTCTTGTGTGCAGGTTGAGAAAGTCATTGTATGGGCTAAAGCAAGCCCCCAGGGATTGGTATGCCAAGATTGATAGCTTCTTGCTATCACTGAATTTTGTTTGGTGCAAATCAGATCCAAATGTCTATTTGAAGTTAGTTAATGGTTCATTAATGATCATTATGTTATATTTTGATGACCTCCTCATTACAGGAAGCTCACAGGCTGAGATTGCTTCCTTAAAAGGAGTTATGAACCAAGCCTTCTCCATGACAGATTTGGGGTTCTTAAGTCAATTTTTGGGGCTTGACATATCTCAAACCAAAGCTGGAATCAAGGTGCACCAGTACAAATATTCCTTGGACTTGCTAAAAAAATTCAAAATGAAGGATTGCAAAGAAAGCAAAACTCCTTTCCTTTCAGGAGTGAAGCTGGAAGAAGCTGATTCTTCACCTATGGTAAACAATACACTGTATAGGCAATTGATTGGTTGTTTGTTGTATTTGAAACATACTCGACCTGATGTTTGTTATGCAGTAAGTGTGGCTTCTAGATTCATGGATCAGCCTCAAGAGATCCATTGGAAAGCAGCCAAAAGGATCCTTAACTTTGTTCAGGGAACAAGGACACATGGGATCTTCTATAAAGCAAAATCTGATCTTGAGTTGATTGGATTTACTGACAGTGATTGGGCAGGTGATAATACAGACAGAAATTCCACTTTAGGATATGTGTTCATGCTTGAATAAGGGCCAATCAGCTGTTCAAGCAAGAAACAGAGTGCCATTGCACTCTCATCTACAGAAGCAGAGTACAGAGGAGTTGTTAATGCAGCAGCTCAATGTTTATGGTTGCAGGGTTTACTTGGAGAGTGTGGTTTCGAACCTGAGAACTCAACTACCATCTACTATGATAACTAGAGTACCATTCGAATCTGCAAGGATCCAATTCAGAAGTAGAGAACCAGACACATTGAGATCCATATGCACTACATCAGAGAACTTGTGCATGATGGCACCATTCACCTACTCTTCTGTTCATCTTCAGAAAAAGTAGCTGACATCTTCACCAAAGAATTTTGTGAGAAGACCTTCAGCAATCTCAAATCACTGCTAGGGATTGCTAATCATGCTGTGAAAGCATGAGTGAAGACAAGATTCTGCAATTTTGTTTTACAGTCCATGTTTAAGGGAGGATTTTCCCAAGCTGGTTTTGCCTCTTTCCTTGTTTAAATGGATTTGCAATATGTAAAGGGTGACTAAGCCTTGTTGCTAGGCCCTATAATTTTCTGATATATTACTCATAAGTCAGGCTTAAGGGGGGGTGTTAGAATAATCAACCCATAGTTTACGCACTTAGACATTAATTCACTTATTTTTGTCTTATTTTCCTAGTTCATGTGTCCCACCTTGTGCAAGTTACTATTTGCCTATCCATAGAGGTCAAAATTGCCACATTTGACTCATGTAGCGCATGGGAGAGCTAAAGGAATCAATTCTACTTTATTCCTGGCCTCCTAGGTGCCCTTTTGCCTTTTCTGCTTTATTGCCTGCTTTTTCAGTGTTTTAAGGAAAAAGGAAAAGCTAGACTAGGTGAGGTTGACTTGTTTTTTGTCCTACACATCCTCCTCTCTTTTCTCCATGCAAAATCATGTATGAGCTTCCATTCCACCACTCTTTAGCTTTCCTATTCCTTTTTTCCAATTCGTGAGCTCCATGACAGATTTGGGATCATCTTTTTACGCCTATGGGGGATTTGCTTATTTTTGGTAAGCCTGCTTTATGCTAGATTTGGATGCCTCCTCATGCATTTGATTTCTTGATGTATTCTATTTATTCAGAAACCTATGTTATTATAGGGTTTTCTATTGTACACTCAGTTAATACAATTTACTGTTACAGCTCCATATTCAGTCTCTCTTGTTAATAATTTTGCATGATCAATTGATAATTGTTGTGAGTAAAATTAATCTATTGCTAGCCTTAATTTCCACAATAGATTCCCCAAAAATATAAAAGATAAAAGATAAAACCAGCAAGGGGATCAAAGCTTGATCCTCCTCCTTCTCCAGCTACTTCTCTTCTCCACTAATGCGCTACACAAGTGAGAGTGTATGTCTCAAATGAGGAGCACCACACCTCTATTTATATTCATCCATTCACTTTAACTAACTCATTCGACATGCAGGCTCAAGTTAAATCATGTAGGCTTGAGTTACACATGTAGGCTCAAGTAACCACACTGGGGTGCTAATGACCCACCTTTACAATTAGAGGGGACTACCTCATGACTCTTATTAGTTATTCTGATTAGAAGCATCGGGGTACAAAGTAATACAAGTGGTTCTCCCGGTAGGACCATCAGGGACCACAAAATATACATATAGAATATTCTTTGAAGTTACAATATTTCAACACTCCCCCTTAACAACAAGGGTATTCTACAACAACATCAACAACAACAATAGTAGGAGAGAGATAGAGGACACCATCAACATCAGCAGGGTAACACATCTATAAATCATTGGAATATTTTCAACATCATGTAGTCTTCATCTTCAATCTTCAGTCTTTAGCATCATCGGTACTTTGACTGCTTCGATCAGCAGCATCTTGACTCTTCAATCAGCAGCAACATCTTCAGCACTTTGACCTTTCGATCAACAACATCTTCAGCACTTTGACCTTTCGATCAGCAACATCATCTTCAACACTTTGACCTTTAGATCAGCAACATATTATTCAGCACTTTGGCCTTTCAATCAGCAACAACATCATCATCATACTCATCATTATCATCAGCCTCCGATCTTTCGATTAGAACCATCATCAACCGAACATCATCATACTCTAACATCAAATCATCATCATATTCTGATCTTTCGATCAGTACATCATCATCATCATACTTTGATAATATGGCATCATCATCATCAGGATCTCATCATCATCACATTCTAATATTTCGATTAGAAACATCATCATCATCATCACATTCTGATCTTTCGATCAGAAAACATCATCATCAGCAGCAACATCATAATCATAAGCAACTTCTGATATTACGATAAAAAAACATCATCATGATAATATTTTGATCTTTCGATCAGAGAACATCATCATTAGCAACTTCTGATCTTTCAATCAGAGAAACATCATCATCATCATATTCTGATCTTTTGATTAGATATCATCATCGTTAGCAACAGCATCATCATCATATTCTAATCTTTCAATCAAAGAACATCATCAGCATCAGCAACTTCTTATCTTTCGATCAAAGAAACAGCATCATCATCATATTCTGATCTTTCGATCAGAGAACATCATCATCATCAGCAACTTTTGATATTTCGATCAGAGAACATAATCATCATCAGCAACATCTGATCTCTCGATCAGAAACATCATCATCATCATAAAAACATCAACATCATCAAAACATCAACATGATCCTTCCATTCGGAATTATGGGATTTAGGTATTTATGGAGTTACCAATGATCCTTCCTTTCAAAATTATGGGATTTAGGTCTTTACGGAGTTACTAATGATCCTTCCTTTCATAATTATGGGATTTAGGTCTTTACGGAGTTACTAATGATCCTTCCTTTTGAAATTACAGGATCAACACATTTGTGGAACTTAGACAATCCTTCCTATTGGAATTACGGGATCAACACATCTGTGGAACTTAGACAATCCTTCCTATTGGAATTACGGGATCAATTCAATGATCCTTTCTTTCAGAATTACGGGATTTAGGTCTTTATAGAGTTACTAATGATCCTTCCTTTAGTAATTACGGGATCAACAAAGATGTGGAACTCAGACAATCCTTCCTATTGGAATTACGGGATCAACACATCTGTGGAACTCAGACAATCCTTCCTATTGGAATTACGGGATCAACACATCTGTGGAACTCAGACAATCCTTCCTATTGGAATTACAGGATCAATTCAATGATCCTTCCTTTCGAAATTATGGGATTTAGGTATTTACAGAGTTACTAATGATCCTTCCTTTTGGAATTACAGGATCAACATAGATGTGGAACTCAAACAATCCTTCCTCTAGGAATTATGGGATCAACACACGTTCTCGAGTACCGAAGTCACCAGATCTGTTCTAAACCGAAGTTCAAGGATGATACAATCCTACCACATTCATGGGGACCGAGATCTCCGGATACATTTTGAACCAAGGTTCAGGGATGATGCAATCCACCACTTTCATGGGGGCCAAGACATCTGGATACATTTTGAACTGAGGTTCAGGGATGATGCAATCCACCACTTTCACGGGGACCGAGACCTTCGAATACATTTTGAACCAAAGTTCAAGGATGATGCTATCCCACCACATTCACGGGGGCTGAGACCTCCAGATACATTTTGAACTGAAGTTTAGGGATGATGCAATCCCACCACATTCACGAAGACCAAAGTCACTGAATCTACTTTGGACAGATGTCCCAGGATGATACAATCCCTCTTCATTCTCGAGGACGGAGGTCACCGGATCACTTTTGGACATATGTCCCAGGATGATACAATCCCTCTTCATTCTTGAAGACCAAGGTCTCCGGGTCACTTTAGGGCAAGAGTCCAGGGATGATACAATCCCATTGCAACATCACTACTCCCCCTTTCGGGGAAGGTCTTTTTGAACCACACCAAGCTTGTCTCAAAAGTGTTCGAACTTTACCCAAGACAGAGGATTTGTCAGCGCATCATCATCTAAACCATCTTCATCTACATCTTCAATATGTGAATACTGAACTATCACCATCTGTATCTCCAGTATGTGAGTACTAAAAGCATCATCAAGTCACCATCATCTGCATCTATAGTATGTAAATACTGAAACATCATCATCTACATCTTTATCTTGAATGTAGAAATACCGGATTTCTATGTGTTACGACAGAACACTGGGTTCTTTGTTATCACAACTCTAGTTATCACATAGAATCAATGTAGTATCCATCTTCACTTCAAAGAGACCTGATATCAGCTTCTAAAGCCATATGGCTTCACAACTTAGCAGAACAATCTGCTATGTATTCTGCTTCAGCCATGCTACGAGAAACACTGGACTGTTTCCTGCTAAACCATGAACTCATAGCAGACCCCAAACAAAAGCATCTACCTAATGTGGTTTTCCTGTCTGAGATACTTCTATCCCAATATGCATCTGTGTAGCCATACAATCTATACTCATGGCTACCATCATAATATAAACCAAAGTCTATAGTCCCTTTCAGATATCTCATCACATGTTTTGCAGTTACTAGGTGAACCCGCCTTGGTTGAACAAGATATTGACTTAAGGTGTTCACAATAAAACAAATGTTTGGTCTGGTATTTGTTAAGTACATCAATGACCCAGTGATCTATCTGAAATGAGTCATATCCACTAACTCTGATGAGTCATCAGCTAGCAGCTTCAGGTTGGAGTCCATGGGTGTGGCCATGACTTTGCATTCCAACATATTGAATCTCTTCAATATCTCTACCGCATAATTTCCCTGGTTGAGAAATATTTCTTCTGAACTTTGCCATACTTCCAGACCTAGGAAATAATGCATTAACCCAAGGTATTTCATCTCAAATTCTTCTGCTAGTTTCTTCTTTCTTTCCATGATCTGTTTCTCATTTCCTATCAAGGATAAGTCATCCACATATAATAACAGGATGACAAGTTCATCTTCTACAACCTTGAGATAAAGTTTAGGATCAACTTTACTCTTGGTAAATCCCATGCTCGACAAAAAACTATCTATTCTTCCATACCAAGCTCTGGGAGCTTGTTTAAGACCATAGAGGGCCTTCTTCAACTTGCATACGTGAATCCATCTGGCTTCAACTTCAAATCCTCGTGACTATTCGATGTAAAAATCTTTCTCAATCATACCATTAAGGAAGGCTTCTCTTTACTTCACCATGGAAGAAACTACCATGATAGTTCAGAAGGAAGTGTACCTTGCTTCCTAGATTAAGTGTCTCTTCAGAATTAATTCCATCTTTATGAAAGAAACCTCTAGCCACAAATATTACTTTATACTTCTCGATACTTCCATTAGCTGCATGCTCTATTTTGTATATCCATTTGGTGGATACAATACTTGTAATGTCCCTGGCTTTGACCCCGTTTGCATGATGTATATAATGTAATTAATCATGGTGAGGAGCTCATGGAAAAATCCCCACCATCGATTTGGTTGCAAATGTTTCGGCAATAGGGATAGTTGTCGATGGTATGTTGTGCTATCCGGCACATTATAATTCGACATCATGTAAATACGCACATCAAATAAAATGAACCAAAACTAGCTACGACAGTGCAACATTGAATGAAAAGGGCATGGTTCCGAAGGATAAGGGGTGGGGGATGTCAAATCTTGATCTATGGGGGAAAAACCCATGTGTTGCCACCTTGCTGTGTTTATGCCATCTTCCCTTGTCAACCTCTTCAATGTCTTGATTTTTGTTAGTTGGGGGCAGTTATTGCATGAGGAAACGTGGGCATGGGGAGGCATCGATTTTGGCAGGCTGCTGTCAGTTCAGATGGTATGCATGCCCAGTGGAGAACCATCGTTTCTCTCATGCCTGGTCTCCACTCTTACCACCGCTTCTGATCTTCCTCATGCGCCTGGCCTCCACCACCACAGCCATCTTCTTCGTGGTCTGTTTTTCTGCTCGTGCGCAGGGTCGTGGCCTGTTCATGCTCACGCGCAGGGACTCTGCATTGTTTTTTCCCATGTCGGGCATAAGAGAAATCGTGGCTGTCGCTTGGGAGTCTCAGGTGCAGGAGCTATTTCGCGCTTAGGGACTGTGTGTGTGAGTTTTCCTTACTAATTTCCGGCTGTGCATTTTGTTTTCCTCTGTGTGTTGCGGTTGGGTGCAAGTTGCACTCACGCACAGAATTTTTGGGGTGTTTTTACCATGTCGTGAGTGAGCTGCTGTGTATGTTTTGGGTTGCTGTTGTTTTCCCATGATTTGGGATGCTGTTGTGAGTCCAAATTCTGCTTCCACTTTGGACTGTGGATGTGTAACTTTCCTCAACATCTGCATTGAGCAATTGTGTGTTGCCTTGTGGGCTCGTGGATGCTGGTGGGTTGTTGATTTCCACACCTATTGGCTTCTCCCTTGTTGGGACTGTGTAAGCTCCCCAGCCATTATATTGAGGAATTGTGTGTGCCGTTGGCCGAGTTTTCCCTGTTTGGAACTGTGGAATGCTGCTATCATTTATTGTGTGTTTGGGCTACCGATGTATCCTGGTTTGCGTGTTGCAGCTGAGTTGTTTTGGCCACTTTAGGGCCAAGAACAACTCTGAGTTGCCTTGTAGGCTTGAGCTGTGTCTCACCTTTTGTTTGGGACTGCCACCAATTGCCTTTTCCTTCTTCACTAGGATGTGAAGGGATGGTTTTGCTGCATGTAAGCAGTGGTTGGTCTTTGGACTGTGTTCGCTTGGCCGGTTGTGTAAGGCCTGGTAAACCCAGCGGTGTTGGTTTGGCTGAGTGTGTCCCTTGGCTATGTTTAAGCGTACAACTGACTCTTATTTCAGAGGAAGCATGCCCAGCTCGAGGGTGGAAGCATTGCTGAGAGATTGATGAGCAAGCTGTCCTATGGTTGGGTGGAACGTTGCAGCGGCGTAGCTGGTTGCAGATCGTGTTCTTCATCGAAAGATAAGTAATCCTGCTTGTTTCATCTCTGCAATTATATTAATTTCAAATGAATTATGATGAACATGATTAATGCTGGAATGTATGTTTGCTTCCACTGTATGATTGAAGATTATGCATCTGTGTATGCTTGTATGTTTAGCATTCTTGTTATGTTTAAGCTTCTTTAATTTCAGCATTGATTTCTTCAGTTCATGTTCTTGGGGCTGGTTGCCCGTGTTTTGGTGTTGGTCACATCCTCTTCACTGGTCTGAGGGATGGGGATGTGACAGAGTGGTATCAGAGCTCAAGGTTGCAACAATGGGCCTCTATGGGCTAATAAGATGCAGTGACAGAAGGTGGAATTACCTTCTATGTTTAGCAAAACAATAGCTTTGATGACAGTGGATGAATGGAAAATTTCAAAAAAAAAATTGAAGTGTTTGAACAGTGGTTCATCGGAGGACTAAGTGGAAAATACTTCCACTATGGCGGAAGGATTAACGGAATTGACTTCCACTGTGGCGGAAGTGTTAGTGGGTTTGACTTCCGCTGTGGCAGAAGAGCTAGCAGAAGCGCACCCGACGAGAAAGTCCTTCGATCATCGACACGGTAGTGTTTCGATTGCCGATAGGAAGGAAGTTCCACAAATAAAATTGGTTAAGTATTGGATAGTCAGGATACTTAGTGGAATTGACTTCTGCTGTGGTGGAAGATTTAGTGGAACGGACTTCCGCCATGATGGAAGAGTTAGACGAAGGCGTGCCGGCGGGAGCAGTAGAGGAGAAAAATTTCGGGAATTTTCTAAGCGTCCGTCGGAGGGAATTAGTGGATCAAGCATCTACCATTGCGGATGAAGAAGAGACTAGACGCCCGACGGAAAAGTCCTCCGATCACTGATGCCATTGAGGAGGAAAAAGGCTTGAAGTTGTTGATTGTCGGGGGAAGAAAGTGCTTGCACATCCGCCGTTGCAGAAGCCAAAGTCATTTGGCTTCCGATGTAAACAGCCGCTGATCGAAAGAGGAAATGGTTTGCGCGTCCGCTATTGTGGAAGAAGAAGCAAATAAGCATCTGATGGGAAAGTGGTCCGATTGCCAACATGTGTTATATTCGACGAAAAGAAGAAAGACAAAATTTTGAAAAATTTGTCTAAGTGTTCCCCAATCGGAACAATTAGTGGAAGGGACTTTCGCCATTGCAGAAGCCAAAATCCCTAAGGCTTCCGATGATAAATACCACCACCTTCCAGAACCGTTTGGAGAAAGCCGCAAAAAAAAAATTGACTAAGTGTTTCTCCTCGAAACACTTAACGGAATTGGGCTTCCGCTGTTGCGGAAGAGTTGGCAAAGTGAACTTCCACCGTTGCGAAAGAGTGGGTGAAGTTGACTTTCGACGTAGTGGAAGAGTTAGTGGATTGACGTCTACCATTGCAGATGAAAAAGCAATTAGGCGTTCGATGGGAAAGCCCTCCGATCACTGATGTCGTCAAAACGTTTAAGGGCTCGAAAGCATTGACTGTCGGAGGAAGGAAGTGTTAGTGCGTCCACCGTTGCGGAAGCCAAAGGCACTAGCCTTCCGATTTGGAAAGACCGCCAACAGCCGATGCGGTAAAATAAAGTTCAAATTTTTTTTCTAAGTAACAAAAATATTGGTCGTCGGAAGAAGAAAGTGAATGAGCGTCTGCCATTGTGGAAGCGAAAGCATTTCGGCTTCCGACCAGAAAGGCTGTTGATGCCGATCGAAAAGGGAAAGCATTCCAGGAGCCGCCATTATGGAAGGATTAGTGGTTTGAGAGCCAATTCTACAGAATGGTTGGTTGTTTTGGGAGCCGATTCTGGGGAGGAAAATTCTGAGTTTTTCCGTAGGATTTCCCAGCAGTTTTCAACTATTTTTAGTGGGGTTTTGAGTTGTTTTTCAGTGAATTTTCATGGGCTGGAAAATGAGAAAGTGGCAGAGATTTTATGTGCCAGATTGCAAAAAAATCATAGTTTTACAAAAAAAAAAAAAACGAGGGCATTGCCCTCGACCTGCCCTGCAGAAGCCACAAGGGGGCAAGCCCCCTTGACCCCCCCTCCCCCCCCCCGTCGTCCCCTGAGACAGTTGTTCTTGTGAAAGGAAAATTTTGTGTTTTGGGAAAATTAATCAAACCTAGGATTCATAAGAGATGAATGGTGCATTAAAAATGAGATCTTCAAAGTGGCTGAAGTTGGCACCCAGACCAAAATATAGTTGTGCGTAAAAATGCAGCTATGTGAAAATGCAAAGATTTGGTGAAAGTCTTCATTCTTAGAAGTGGTGTGGTTTTTACACCCGAGGTCGGAATGAAGCATGTGGATAGGTGTTGGAAAGCTCATCCAACAAGGAACAAGGATAAGTCACCAAAATATGAGTATGGAGTAGAAAAGTGCTAATAATGGCCGCTACTGTCAAATGGACAAATCTGGAAAGTTGCATGCCAGAGGTAGCAAGGACTATGAAGTCAACCAGCTGCTGTGTGAAAAAGGAATTCCATGAGAATACGAGGGATTTGAAAGGGAAGTTTTCATTAGACCCTATCTTGCTAATTATAACTACATTTCCTACGTTTATGCTTGAAATGCATGAGGATATGTATTTCATGCATAGGATATTGCATGATTGGTAAGAATATTGGAAATTATATATTTATAATGAACCACTAATGATAATCATTGCTTTGATGTTGGCATTAGTGGCAAAACCAACGATGAATGGGACCAGCAACCCTATGAAGAAAGGGATAAGGCAACGAGTCCATAACAAAAGTTGGTGAGCGATTCTATAATCTCCTGCAAAGGACCAACCAAATTGGTCATGTCCAGGGTGTAAGTAGAACCCATGCAGGATAGTCATGATCAGTTGGCTGCCAGAAATGCTTTATGGAAGAGCAAGGTGGCATGAATGATACGCTTGTGAAGTAAGGGTATCTAAACCTTCATTTAATTGCATGAATGATATGACTATACCTTGCAAATATTAATATGATAATGATTGCATGACGTAAATGAGATTTGATGATATTGATGTGACTAACAGCTGGAAGTATTTGAATTTTATAAATTCTGAAAATGCTTCAGTGATGGTTGTAGCAATGAAAAGTTATATGCATCCAGACTTACCAAGTGTTGGTTGATTGAAGCTCATGTTTCAGGTAGATTAATTCGATAATGGAATTGAGAGGTAAGACCCTAACCAATGCCAGAATCTACCATGTGAAAGAGCTTGTTAAATTTGAACTGTGAATTTTAGGTTTAAGAAATTGCTGACAACTACTAGTCACTATTGACTTGCATAAGCTTGTGTTTGGATGTTTGAAGCTTATGTTTCAGGTAGATTATTTCGAGCATGGCAGTGAGAGGTAAAGATCCCGACCAATGCCAGAATCTACCATATGATATGCATAATAGGTTGTTAAAATTTGAATTGTGAATTTCAGATTTGAGAAATTGCTGACAACCACTAGCCACTGTTGGCTTGCATAAGATTGTGTTTGGTTGATTGAAATTCATGTTTTAGGTAGATTATTCGAGCATGGCATTGAGAGGTAAGACCCTGACCAATTCCAGAATCTACCATTTATGAGAAGAAGTCTCATGGTTGTGAAAATAGTTGATATGCATAATGGGTTGTTAAATTTGAATTGTGGATTTCGGATTTAAGAAAGTGCTAACAACTACTAATCATTGTTGGCTCATATAAGATTGTGTCAGGAGGGACGCATGGTAAGTGGGTAATCATGTTATGATAGCAAGAATAAAATTATAATGGGCATAGTAATGCTGCTTACAAGAGACCCACAAATGAGCAAGTCAATTTCTATAGTAGATAGAATTGCAAATTCTTATTGAATTTGATTGCTAATGTCATTGCTTGGTTATGGAATGATCAATTTGGATTGTAGTATCAGGTAATGATTCACTATTTGGCTATTGATGAATGTGTCATGGGTACACGTTCCAGGAATATCATGTGTGATGAACTGCAAGTGCCAAACTTCATGGGAAGGTTTTCCCTTATCTTGGAAATGGGTTTCGGATGAAATGCCATTAGACATTTTGAAAATGTCTCATCTGCACTACATGTTTGGTGATAACATGAGTGAGATGGTATGATTTATGTCGGTAAGACATGGGTGAATGTGAAGGGTAAAAAGGAGATTGGGTTGGCTAACTGAGGGACTGTTAACTCAGGAAAGGAGCCTCCATTCCTCCTTAACAAAGGCATACTGCGACGACAAATGGATAAGTGTTCTGTGACCCTTGCTAAGAATATGCATGTTTAATTATTAAATTCCATATGCAGAACATGTTTTGATTTAATATCCATTATGACCGATCGCTTGAGTATGAATAGGGCCTGCATGGCACACACCGAGAATGGGTGCACACTTTTCTGATGTTGAGTCATGAAAGGGTTTTCAATATTGATTACACTCTAGGGAGTGGACGCACTCCTGGTGTCTCAATACTTGATAGTGAATGATGAGAAATGTGATTACCATTTTTAGCAATAATGCTAATGAGTTTGCTTGTATTGCTTGTGTTGCTTGTGTTGACAGGCTAAAGGTAAAGGCAAAGGTAAAGGTAAAATGGTAAATGGTTGTTGTGAGGGGTTGCGGAGTAAGGGTTATTGTTGATATAAGTGAATGGTTGGTATAAGTGTATGTGTCATTGTTGACATAAGTGTATGATGGGATGTTATATGCCTAAGGATCCATAGTAGATCCTAGACCAGGAAATGGTTATGATAAAGTTCCAAGCCTAGTTGACATGGTTATGTACTGGATAGACATTAATTATTTGATGTTGAGGAGAAGCCGACATGCTGACCTAACATCTAAGTCCATAGGCGATCCCAAGGCTTGCAAGGCGAAGCAGGATCCTGTGGACGAACGAGGAAACACACAATACAGATAAGTATTGGATTATTTTGCTTATGAATAAAGATGTGTATATGATTTGGTTATGATGTTTTATCTCTAAAACAAGATAAAAATAATGAGAATAAACTAAACATGTGAATTCATTCAATGTTTGGATATAGGTGTCACTGGAATCGAGGACCATGACAGCATCCTAAGGGTGCATGTGGACATGTGACTGTCTTGGAAGGCTCGAAATGAGCGATAATGAAAAAGGTGCTAGTAAGATGAGGGAGTCCTAGCAACCGAGACAAACCATGTGGAGAGACTCCATGGTTTATAGGTCTGGAATAGACCAAAGACACTAAGTGTCATGACCAAGGGAGATTGGTCCAGCATTCACGGTGAAGTGAAAGAGGCTGAGAGAATGAAAAGCCACTACGGTGATGTGGGTTCCAGGATGAAACAAAACAAAGAGAGGAAAAACTCTTACTACTCTCTCTTGCCTTTTGATTACATATATAT